>CAJDSM010060793.1:5404-24235 GCA_903981925.1 Ostrea lurida | reverse complement strand
GAGACACAGTTGAAAACTATTGATAGTTTCAGCTGATAAAGCAGAAGTAACCAACGATTAGTCTTTGTTTTGTAGAAGTTACTGTTTTACTTGTTTTAACGGACTAGGATTTACTTCAACATCGAGGAATCCTACTTTAACACTCTAAGATATTTCACTAAAAAAGATGAAATCTCTTCAAATCACCTTTCTGTTTAAAATACTTTCAATATTCCGGATAATCAGATCAATTAATGAATTACCATATACCCTTGGTACTAGCGATGTCCGAAATAAGGCACGCTTTCTTTACTTTTAAACTAAAACTAGCTAAAGCAGCTATTGAAAGAGTACTACATCCAGAGCATACTGTTTTCCACTACATATTCCAGAAGTGGATGTCATCAGATGTGGATCTTAAAAGTCTGCAAAGAAGGGAGTAACTAAAGAATCACGAGAATTTTCCTAAATTAACTGCATCAAACGATATGGATGTAAGGCAAAGAACACGAACGAAGTGAATCATATCTCAGTAAGTCTAATAGAATACAAAAACAAAGAGTTGGGCAATCATGACCCCTTTATCTCCACACTTTATACCGACGAATTCCTCACGATAATTTAAAATCTAGGCATTTTTCAGAATTATAGATAATTAGGGCTTTATAAACAAAAAACGGCAACCAGAAAGATACGAATTTTCTAGTCGTAGTGAAGAAAACAAGACACATAAATTGTTTTTTTTAAAAGAAAAAAACTTTTTCGATTGCCCAACAAGTATCTCTAGAAGTAGAGTATTAAGAGGCATGCTTAGGGTCTTGATAGAATAATAATTTAATAAGGTAGTCTTTATGGAAGACCTAGGTTACCAACAATCCGTCTGGTATTCTAAAGGGCTACTAATTGTGCCTCCAGAACAGATTCGTCATATGTTGGAGCTGTTTGTTTCATACCTTTCTAGTACCAAATATGCTCTTGTTTTCCCAATGTGAATCATTAAAATTAAGTGTTACGGTACTTTCACAGATTAGAAACATATGACAAGTGAACAGTGGTGTATTGTTTTCTTATAGTGGTTGTGTTCATGTATGTTGATCATCCAAACATCGAGTGGTCCCCCCCCGTATTGTGGATAAATTTACAGTATCAAATCAAACTCCACAGTGAGATGTACTATGCTGTATATAAAAGTCATATAATTATTAACAAAGTGTCATTCCTTTAATTGAGAACTACCAAAGGAGAATATCAAATCAAATTATGAGATTATTTTATAGTTTTTAGTTGAATCTAAAGGTGCCAGCGACCAAACCTTTTTCTAACTAAATGCTATTTAAAGAGGAGTCATAATTGCAGAAGAACGAGTACACATGCGGACCTACAAATGCGCGTCTCTACAGATTTCAATAGAGCGAAAAATAATATTATGGGACAACTTGCAAAAATCATTTATCAAGGATATAAAGAAACTCCAATCTAAAAACATTCCGAAATTGACTTCAGATGGGAAAAGTAGGCCAAACTACAGCGTAATCAAAGAAACATCAGTCCGACAATGTAGTCACGAATCTTTCTAAGAACAATTACCAGCAAGAATAGTAGTTCCTATCTCAACGATTAAGTGAAAAGGATACTTGAGAAGTATTATCATGTTACACATCTAACAACATATCACTATTAGAGTCTCTTTTAACAAGGCGTTGCCATCCACAGCACGGGTAAATTCAGAAATTGAGATACAAAGCGTAGCGCAAAGAGGCGACACTGATTAAATTGAGCATAAACAATACACACAGCGTCGCCTTCGAGCACTGCAAAATTGTTTTATAAAGTCTCATTCGTTTAATGATCGAAGTTTTATTGGGATGATTAACATTTTTTTAATCTTCTCAAGGACAACAAGGTCAAAATTACTTGTATTTAAAATGCAGAACCGTTCCATATGCACTTAGTGGCAGATCCATGCGTTGTTCCAAGATTGAGTGGAGCACAATGTAAACAAATTGAGAATTTTATGGCCATATCTTTATTAATTTTGTTTTCAGTAACGGTCAAAGGGTGATGATACTCCATACCAGGTTATTATTTATAAGGCATTAAGTGCAATCAACGAATGATAAATTCGCTTAAAACTTGATTGAGAATAACGTTTCTGCTCTATAGGGATGATAGCCCGGTCTTTTGATAGTCCGGGCACTATCACGCTGAGTGCCTGGTTAAACGACGAAAAAGTGAACCCCGATAGAACATTATAACCGGGGAGTCATATCTACGTAGAAAACTGACTCAGGGTCAATAATTCCTAAATAGACAAAGAGGGTCTTTTTTCTATTACCGTAGAAGCCATTTCCAAGAACCTCTAAGGCGTTGAAAATTGACCCCCATAGGAAATTTGAACCCCTAAATTAATAACATTAAACAGAAAACAGGGTAATAAAACGCGGTAAGTACTGTATCAATATTTTGGGGGAGGGGCAGTGAAAGCGAAAGTTACATGTAGTATGGATCCTTAAACAATAGGCCAGAATTATGGATCGTTCACGTTCTATACGCTACCTGAGTGACAAAGATTGTAGAAACATCAAGTTCTATAAAACGATTTCGGCGTAATCTTGAAATACTAATGCAGCTTGCCATTGGGTGATCCTTAGCTTTACCCACACACACACACACACACACACACACACGGACTTTTCTGATAGAAAATTTGTGTTGTCACTAAACTTTTTCACTTTTTCTCCTCCAGAACCGACTGGACCAAAATTTAAACCAAACTTAGAAAAAGTTTACAAGTTTCGGTGACGGGGATACAAGTGATATCAAATGAGGACTGACCGCCATCAAAAGGGGACATAAGATTCACGAGCCACCATGCAAGACAGCGTGGTGATCAAAATCTTCTTCTCAAAATCACATAGGGCCAGAAAAGATATTCATATGAAAAGCTTCTCTGACATAGGTGGAGATTTCAAGTTTGTTCAAATCTGACCGTCAAGTGAGATGAGGCACAGAAGGGAATCAACGTTTTACCATGCAATAATATACTTAGTAAAAATCTTGAACCAGAAGAGATGCAGAATTTAACCTGGTAAGATTCTTGACAAATAGAGGTAACTCAAGCTTAATGTATATAGGAGGGTATGAGCGGGGCCCATCGTCGCAAACCAGGGTTTGGTCTACAATCGTGAAAGGAGAGAATCGATCAGAAGGCACCCCGTCTGACCGGTCACCGACGACGGCGGGGGCCATAATGGGGGATAAGTTTTTTTTTGGTTATTTGCAATAAATTGATAAATGTATATAGGAATCTATTTCTTCGGCTCTCCAGAGCCACTCGACAAAATTACAATATCAACTTGAGGCACAATGCATCATTTAGATAGAAGAGGGGTCATTTTATTTCAAATGAAGCACTCCTTTCAAGCGCGCAGTAATCATAAAATTCCAAAATAGGGTGAGGTCAATTTCATTATTTTGTTTATTGTCTTATCTTATGTCTGTTTTCACAGAAAACACTAGGTTAGAAACTTGAAATGTACAATGAAGCTTTTTTTACGTGAAATGTGGTTAAGATTTAGTCATCCAAATAATGACTTCTAGGGAGAGATAAGGATGGCACTAGAAGAGAGAGAGTTTTACATAGAATAAGAATAGAAATAGATGTATTGCTAATTCGAAAGCCCAAACAAGGGCAAAAGGAGCATAAACATAACATTAAGAAAAGAACCAAAAAGATAACTGACAAACATATGAAGGGAAAACAAGACAAAAATTGTATTGCAACAAGAGGGAAGGAGTCATACATTACTCAAATGGAAATATGAGGTCGTGTACTCAAGATATACAAGATAAGGTGAAGGTAAGCATTGAGATCGTGTCAAAACAGTAATCACAATCCAAAACATATACAAAATCGAGTGTTGGGCGCACAGACCTGCCGACAGAAAAGCGAAGGTACGGACAGGTGCCATGGAGGAAGTAAGCATCCTCTGGCTGCACGGTCCACACCGCCAGTGAGCCGAGTCGAAATAAAGTTACGGGATTGACCCGAGAGTCAAATCGTTAGTATGAAAATGAAGTCTAACACAATGGTATGAAACAGAGATCAGTCAGACATATGACTTAAGTGATACTATATGGTAAATACGACGAAACAAGGTCAATTATAGCAGATCCGTAGAATTTGCAGAAATATGAAACTTTTAAACGAGATTCGTTGATGAACTTATACACCCTGCGACTCAACTTTTTTGTCAGTGAAGTTGGCCTCGGCTTTAAAAACCCCGCCATACAGCATAGTCATGCTACTTGACGTAATCGAATCAAACTGGCGAGATATACACACCAGTAGCATATATTGTTTATTTGTGAGAGAGAGAGAGAGGGGAAGTGTGACGATTGCAAAGTTAAAGTCATCACGCTTTATCATGATAGTGTAGTTGTCAGTCCTGCACATTAGAGTCAATATTTAATAAAATATCCAAAGTAATGGAAGCAAGATCTGGTCAGATTCTGTGAGTGTACCTTTATAATCGAGTTTACTTCGGATATATCAAATGGGACATGAAATTGATGAATTATGAATTGTTAATTGATAACACATCATCTATATACCTATATGTAAGTTGAAAGGACACCGGCAAGTTTTTTATGTATTTTGATAGTCTCTGTAACTCATTTACCCCTTCTGATTTTTTAAATACAGAGGGATAAATAGTACGCATTTTCCCCGCTAAATGGTGAATACGGGATTTTAATAAATTCCGAATAGTTTTGATCCATTCAGACAAAGCGTCAAGCTCTTAATAAAATAGGTTACTATATAATGCAAAGGATATCATAGCAAGTGTGAACCTGTTAGAATGAACTATAGCGGGTAACTGAATGCAGAAAAAAGAGACACATTATCATATATAATCATATAGAACAAAAATAATAATTCAATATATATTTCAATATACCTACATGCATGATATATAGAGTGTAAAATGAATTAGTTGCATGCATGATATTTTTACCGTACTTTACCTTGTGTTATTATCATTTACTTTTGGCGCTGTCGTTTCACGAGTACTGTTTGCTGTTTCAGTGGTGGAATCATACCTGTAAATATATATACAACAAATGAACTTAACGTTTTAGTCAAATATGCAAGCAAAATATTGAAATAATTTGATAAAGCTAACAGTGATTGGGGTAAGATATAATCATTTAAAAAAATGAACTATTTAACCATGTACTTTCAAATAATTATTACATTAGCTCATTTAACCAAAATTCAACCTGCATGTGTAAAACGTTTAGCGACGATATTGGGAATTCATAACATTTAATTTTTACGAATCGTATGTGGAATAGTTAGTTATTCCATGGGTTTTGACGTAAAATGGAAACATGTTGTTGGAATTTTCTCTGCCAGAAATTTAATTCTATATTTTTTATAGCTCTAAAGATATAAAAATATAAAATGTATTATAGACTTTGAATATCAATACAACATCTAAAGCTTAAGATTTGTATGCAACTTAAAAGCTTATATTTTACAATTGTTTGTTACTGAAAATACAAAGCATTCTCTATTTACTGAAAATATTTTAGCAAAACTTAGATGATATCCCTATTGAATTTCTTAATCCCGTGGGATGATAATTGCCCGAATGCCTCGACAAACAACGACATCAACTGAGTTGTCCGATAATTATTGCCGCAAAGTACTTATCGTATGAACCAACACTGAGACAAAAACAATATTCTTGTATTGTATTTTACTTTGTAGTGTTATCATTTGCCTTTGTAACCATAATTTCACGGGTATTGTTAGCTGCTTCAGTGGTGGAATCATACCTGCAAAGAAAAATATCATTTTTTATCTTCTTATCAATGCAATATCTTTTATTCTTAAAAATAATGTCAAATATACAGACTGTGGGGAGCTCTTGGAACATTCAGGATCTGCAAGGTAACATCTGTGTTCAACATCTATCCGAAGACACGCTTCATCTAACAACAAATGATATGAAACAATTTTACTAATTCATTAACTTAGTGGTAAGTCTTCCAGGGAAGACATGTGTCGCCTGCCTACTTATAATTTCATTTGAAAAATTACTTCATATCATTTAAAGTATCATCATGGCAAAAAAGTATATCATTATAATTTTTTGTCAGAATTCAGTTCTGTTCAAGTGTAAGAGAATGACAATATATATTCTATTATTTATGATGAATTAGATGAAAGATGAGATATTGTTGTTATGAGATGCTTGGTGAGATTCTATCTTGAAAGAGATAGTAAGAACATATGTTGAGTTAGATATTGTGCAGAAATACGAGTAATATACTTTGTGAAAAAATTCGTTCATGTCATAGAAGAAACCTTTAAAGTTGCGTCAAGGAAGTGGACAAATGTAGCAGATTGGAACTGGTTAAACGATACAGTTTCCATGCATGTGCTCTATGCCTATAGGAAGTGGCTGTGTGGTTCTGGAAAAATGTGACAGAATTTTAATGCATGTGAAATATTCAAGTTGCGTCAAACGGAAGTGGAATGAGCAAGTTGGAAGTGTGTTACACGATACATGCTTCTATAAGATGCTGGTGCCATAATAGGAAGCTGGCAGTGTGGTTCTGAGAAAATGTGCAAGAATTTGTTCTGTTTAAAATATTCTGAGTTGCGTGTAACAGGAAGTTGAATGCGGAGATTGGAACTGCGTTACACGATAAGTGTCAAACTGATGTCATGTCAATTAGGAGATGGCCTGTGTGGGTTCTGAGAAAATGTGAAGAAATTTGTCCATGTTAAATTTCTAGTGGCGTCAACGAAGTTGACACGCGAGATTGGAAACTGCGTTCTCACGGATAAGTTGTATATGATGCTATGTGCTAAATATAGAAGCTGGCTTATTTGGTTTTGAGAAAAATGTGACAGAATTAATTTGTGACGCCGACGCGAAGCTGGACGACTAAAGTGATCCTATATAATGTCGCTCACAACGAGGCAGGAGACACAATAAAACTGTTAGAGAATATACAGTTTTATCCATCTTTACTTATGTGCCATACAATACATGATACGAGGTGATTTTGGTAGCGAATTCGATCTCAAGGGTCTACATTTATAAACGTCTTTGAGATAGTAGAATTCTTTGGGCACTTTTGCAAATAGGATAGCAGATTGAAGATAGGAATTTATTTTTCCTGAATGATTGTAGTTGTAAATTGGACAAATCTAAAGATGATAACGAATAAGATCACCGATAAGTATTAATATTATTGGAATATTATTTGAGATAATACATACTGGTTTATGGGGTACAATTTATCCCAAAAACTCAATAGTTTCATTGAGAAATTGATGGAATAGTGATAAAACATGTGACTGTTTATCGAGAGACATATCGATACCGATGGAACAGTTTTACGTCCTCCTGGGCTTATGTCCAACTGGAAACAACTTAAGATGGTAGAGGACATATTGTGAGCATTAGATTGCAAATAAATGTAAGTAGGACTGCTATTAGAATTATTGAGTGACTGAAGAAGTGTTATATCAGGTTATGTTTTAAATATCAAGATAAATTAAGATTCATAACGGATGAACAGATCATAAAAATTTATTGGCAAGTATACAATCATGCACTATGAGGACTGTCTCTGCTGATATGTGCATAGATATTGCATCATTATTCGTTCGTGTTGATATGATGGTTTGTAATATAAATAGGAACTTAATTTGAAGAAATGTGGAGGATGTATTGTTTGTGGACCAGAATAGAAAGATTCGATAAGATTAGTCTGATGATGTCTATAAAGTTGAAGATGTATTAGTGAGCAGACAGGCCTACAGGAGACGGTTGAGTGATAACTTCCTTATAGATGGAATATGACGCCATGTATAATTGGTCATATCGATGGTTTGAAATTCCGGTTCATTACTTATAAGAGTAGATATTCGCTGGGTGTATATATAACGGATGCATAAACGCAGCAAGAAATTAAAGAGTTCACGGTATTTACATTGTACTTGTATTTTAATGGCTTTATCAAGTGTGTAACTTCTAAAAGGTTTTTCTGTATATCACATAAAGAGTGCAGATAAGGCAATCAAGATGTCGAAATATCCTTTGCGACTGGATGGAGGATCACATTTTCAAAAGAGCCATCAATAATTGAAATGAAGGTGTGTTAGAGATTCGGGATGAAATATATCAAGAGATGAGTCATTACATTTCATTTGATTTGAAGTTTAAGAGAAAAATACATCAGTGCAAATTAACCAAAACATAAATATAATGTTGCCTTTTGTTAATTCTTGAATATATTGTAAGAATATGATTACATTAAGTTATTATGTACGATTGAGAGGCAACAGGGGAATAAAATGAATTATTAGATGCTATTTAATATGATATTTAAATTGGTGAGTACAGTTGTTTAATCATCATACAAAACCCACCCAAAAAAAAAAAACCCAAAAAAACATTCATATATACAAAGTTGAGTGTTGGGCAAAGGAAGACAGGTAAGGTGTCATGCGGAGTGATGAACATCTGGCGTGAGCCTTAGTCTAAATAGAAAGAGTTAAAGACGGAATTAGCACGTCGTCCAAGTATTAAGACGAAAATGGGAAAATAGTGCTAACTAATTTGGGGTCTGAACATAGTCAACATATTATGATTAGTGATATTTGTATCGAACAAGTATTATAGCGACCGTGAATTTGCGAAATGATGTTTAAGAGGATCGTTTACTGCAACATACGTATTTGGTGTAGTGGTCGCTTTAAAAAGTCCTCACCAACGATCTTCTATAAATGCTGATAAGTATAGACATTAACTAATTGGCGATTTTACATAGACCATTGCGTACATTTTTAAAAGATAACAATGACGAAGTTGACAAAAATGATGCACACCATATATTCAATCAAAACAGTAATTATGTCTTCCTTCTTGCAAGGGGGGGGGGTACTTGCTAATTATAAATATCCGTTTAGTTTCAATTTAGCACAACATTAAGATGACGTTGATTTAAAAGTATTTCACAAATAAACACTAAAACAAAACAAGTTTGATCCCATCCGGGACTCAGATTAGGAGACACAAAAGACACAGGTTACATGAGGAATATGTTTCAGTTCCAACTTATCAAAGTTTTACATGTTTTTGTTTGTAAGGCCCAGAATTGTATTTCCTCCAAATATACTTCCACTATTGCATCCAAACTTTATTATAAACTCTACAGTGCCTAGATATTGACCATTGCATACTTAATCCCCCAATATGCTCTTGTTCTTCGTCTTATTTCAATCATAGTCCAGCTGGACACGTCATTACATGTCGACCGGTCACACCCGCTGTGGGCCCATTGTCTTGATCAGGTAAACGGAGTAATTCGTAATAAAAATCAGTGTATAAAGCTCGGCTTTGACATAATAAAACATTTGACCCAGTGGCAGGCAGTTATTGGCAAACTTGATCGCTATGATGACCATAATGATGATCAATAATTCAAACTCTATTGAAATCTACAACGCACTAGCTGATTTCACTTTTCGCACTGAAGAAACATTACGGCTCATTTGTGCAAAAGCCATATAATGATAATTTACAAGACCTTCCTCAATTATTTTTTTTTTTTGCATACCGGGGTAGCTGAATATATATACTTTGTGAAAGTATCATATTTATAAAGTTGAAAATTCTCGTTTAAATGCAAAAATTAATACTTTTTTGACGGCCCAGTAAAAAAAAATTAAGTTAAAATTTATGTCATTTCATCAATTTCACATCATTACATGTAAAAGTGACGGTGGAGAGGAAACACATTTCAAACCCTATAAAATCGGCAAAATCCAGAAACTTCCAGGGGCTTTCAGAATTCGAGGCTTCGCCCTCTGGCATCTATTAGTGCTTCACTTTGAATCACTGAGTGGGGGGGGCTCATGTGGCCCCAGGATGCGTTATGAAGTTCCGCCCCTAACCGCAATTCCTGGATCCACCGTTCTACACAACAACGCTTGCTGTCATTCCGAATTTAAAACATTTGAATTCGGATGGCCTTCAAAGCTGATAGCTCAGAGTAAATTGATGTATTCAAATTGTTTAAGATTATCAGTCATCGATATTATTTTTACATGTATCATTTTATCGATACATATTTGGAATAGCATTTGATTAAAATGTGGAAAATGAGCTGTAGTGTCTCTTATTCCAATAACAGGAATACAAGCTCCTTAATGTTTGCTTGATATCTGCCTTATAATTTCAAAGATTATCTGCCATTATATCCTTATATTTTTTATTTGCTCAATTCCAATAAATGTCGAAATTTACTAAGCATGGCTTTGGTCTTAAGTGGAGACTTATTAGATATGCATACATTTTTGTTGCTCTCGTTTGTCTCTGTGCCACAAAATTAATTTCTTTCTTTTACTTGTTATTTTAGTCCTATCAGACTTGAATTGAAAGAATTGAAGAATTGAAATTGATTAAAATTCAAGTCACTGCCCAAACGCTTTTGAACCCGCCTTATCTATCCATATGAATTTCCAGTTTTTTGGAAGTTAATTTGAATCGAATATAACAAACACCCAAAACCTAAACTTCCACCAGAGTCGTTCCGCACGCAATCCTCCCATTATTTATTGAGATATTACATTGTTTAAAAATGAGTATAATTACCAGATCGAATGAAAGATTTGTCCTTGCACCTGCTCCTACCTTCGCTTTTGTCGGAGGTCCGTGTTGCCCTACACTCGATTTTGTATATGTTTTTTGGATTGTGATTACGTTTGACACAATGTTAACTTCGCCTTTTTGTCCTAAATCACCACTAATATCATCGAACATTCCACGACCACAGCATGTCCAATTGTAAGACACACTATTTAATGTGTTATACATGTATATAGTATAAGGCGTATATAGCTTCCTATTCACAAAAAACATTAATTTGCATACATACCCGTGACCCTTGAACTATGCGATATATCATGACTAGCTGTGAAAATATACATCGCGCAAGGTTACACAAAAGCTTTAAAGGTTTAACCAAAAAGCGTTATTGGCCAAAATTAATTTCTTTTTAAAATGTATTCATCCGATATATGTTTTTTTCCCTAAATATTTTATCCGTACTTTAAAAACATATTAACAATGTTACTCAAAAGGTTCTCACAAGAGATTGCATTGGAGTATCAACTGGCTATCTTTCGGCGTTGGATGTTTTAAATCTCCCACCAAGGTAAAAAAAAAAAACAAAGAGCGTTATTGGCCAAAAATCAAATTCTTCTGAAATATATTCCTCCGATTTATACTTTTCCCCATAACTGATTTGAGTTTTGAGAATTTTTACCTTTAAAAATATTAACAAATAACTTTTCAATTTTCATCACTATATTTCGGTGTACTGCAAACAATACATCACACGCCCATCTTGCATTGATGGCAAAATTGCTGTGCAATATTTGTATCCATAAGGAAGCTATTTGTCTGACTTTATGCCCTAAAGTAGGTCACTGTGTACCAATGCAAACTGAATCTATATTTCTCAGAGAGGGAGGTAGTACAATGCTTGTATCTATGACAATAAAAAAGTTGGAAAATGTTTGACCTACTTTTCACCTCCAAGTAAATCAAGGAGCATAAATCCAACTGAAATGCAAACTGAGGTTCTAGGCCTATTCTTTCGAGAAGACGCTTGTGACTAAATTTCAGAATAATTCTGATTCATAACATTTCAACGAGCCATTAGATAAATGTTTGGTCAAATGAGCTACCTTCATGTGTCAGACATATTCTGGATTTACGTCACGGATGATAGCGGTAATGCATGTAAAAGGCAATACGAAGAAACCAGACACCAGAGTACGAGAAACAGAGATACGAGTACATTTTACAAGTGGCGATTGACTCTTGTGTTTTGTTTGATATTTATAACGCTAGTTTGAAAGTACATCCCCTGTGTAAATATGCTGGACTGCTTTGTTATTGAGATGCAGAGCATTGTCAATTTTGACATTTCATTTTCTACATCGGACTGGCTCTAAACTGCTCTCTCGTGCGACCCAGGCTCTTTGATGTACGAGAAATAAAAATGACAGACTAGCAATGACTGCACAAGCTCCACAGAATTAGTATTATGCAGAGATGCATCTTCAAACTTGAATATCAACAAAACAAAGGTTTGAGAAATCATGTCCCGCTTTTTGCCTATTATAATTATAGTTTAAACATTTTTCAAATTTTTAAGCATTATTGCTAATCGCAAAATCCCAGCATAGAGCGCACTGTCTAATTCAGCATTTTAATTGATATGTGAGAAATTTACTTATTTGGTATTCGCGATCGCATCTCTGTTTCTCGTATCTGGTGTCTGGTTTCATCGTATTGCCTTTTACACACACCCGTAATGCATGTATTTGCTGACTTTATTGTGAATTTATCAGCAACTTCCACGCAATAACCAAAATATACTCATACACAAATATTTGCACCTGTGACACATAACCAAAATAACATTTACTTTTTATGGAGACCCATAATGATTTACATATTGACACTACAGGGAGTATGGAAATATTTGAGATGATAGTTTCCTATTTTTATTTTCCCATTTTTGATGTGGACAGTATTTCAGTAAGATGGTGAATGACAAATGTCAGGTTACAAGAGGATCACTCACGTTCTAAGACCTTAAAATCATCCAAAATATTGATAAGGTGCGCTTTCCTACATAATCGTAAATAGATATGCCGCTCCCACGGCCTTGACAAATAAACAAACTTTATGTTTGTGTCCCGAAACATAATCAAATTTCATTGCTGTATTGAGTTCTTTATTGCTATTGCAATAATAACCAACCGTCATTCTTTCAATTACGTTTGAGTGAGTCTAAGTTGAATATTCACTGTTGTGAAATTAGGTTAACCCCTGCATGTGCAATTGTTATACTCCCCGCAAACAACGTTTGGGGAGTATATAGGAACCACTCTGTCTGTCTGTCCGTCCGTCTTTCT
This sequence comes from Ostrea lurida, assembly GCA_903981925.1. Classification (NCBI taxonomy): domain Eukaryota; kingdom Metazoa; phylum Mollusca; class Bivalvia; order Ostreida; family Ostreidae; genus Ostrea; species Ostrea lurida. The sequence goes on along the minus strand of CAJDSM010060793.1, from coordinate 11,238 downwards.
GTCTGTCTGTGCAGATTCGTGTCCGGGCCATAACTTCTTTGTTCTTTGAGGAAGGCATACCATATTTGGCACATGGGTGCATCTCTATAAAATAATGTGTCGCGTATATCCAGGACCTTTGCATGATCTTGACCTTTTACCTAAAGAAATATGAACGTTGACTACACCGAAAATTCAAACTTTTTACCACCACACATTCGTTCATTCCTGCAAAATTTACATATACTTACCACTAATAAAATGCTATAAATATCTTAGCAAATTATAAACAATGTTACCCCATGAGTTTTGTGGGGTTTATTTTTACCGAATACAAAAATTATGGACATTAGCAGATATATTGGTACCATTAGAGTAACACTGACTCCGTTCCGGCGTTTGGTCTTCAATATCTCAGGCTAGAGACCGCACCACCTACTACCGCATCTACCCATAATATGAACATAACACCGACATTATGGGTCAAGAGTGAACCCTGATCCATATTCAGGGTTCATATTTTGTACAGTGTTCTATCGTTTTAAAACACAAGAAGATGACTCTGGGTTATGTTATTATTTTTTCCTGTACCAGTTATACTTGACATTTCAGCATATAGTTTCACTGATATTTACAATGATTGAAATAACAAATACATGATGAAAATTGAGTATACATACCAGTTCCAATGTTCAAGCCTACATAACTTCTACATGTAATACAAATGAACATACCCCGATCACAGCATACATGTATACCCATTGCATTAAGACAAGGAAACGCAAGGGCTAATATATCGTCTGTGTTTATAAGGTATATCAATAGCTTCCCATTCATAATTTTAAAGTGACTTTTTAACTAACCCACGATGATTTAAAATAAAATACCTCTCTTCATTCATGCTAGGTATAACACAACATACGCGGGTTCAGTGGAGTTGAAACGAGGGTTCGGTTTTTTAAACATTGATTCCACTGTGCGGGTAAATTTTTCAGTAGACATATTTCCTTGAATTATTGCAAATATCAAAATAGGTGCTCACGGATTGCCGGAGAGTCCATTATATCTACTAATATTTTGTATTGATAGAAATAAGCTATAGGGGTCGAGAACAATCGTGGACAGTGGGGGTACCATCCTATCCAGTCGCATATATACACTCATCTATATTGAATATTATTGTACCTATGAGTAGTTTTGAGAGGGACTTTAGTATCTGGAAATTATATTCAACGACTTAGAACACTTTCTGAGCACTTTAGTTGTGAAACAAGGATTCTGTGAGCTACTGCTCACTGAGGATACTCCCGCTCTAAGGTACATATAAATGTAGCTGCTACCTAGAGAATATGTTATCCGTACTTTAAAAGCATATTGACAAATAACGTTTTCATTTTCATAACTAGAATTATTAAACAAACAGCATGATAATTCTCAATTTGTCATCATTGCAATACGTGATGAAACTCTATTCCACACTTGTTCTGCATATTTCGAAAGTGCTATTGGAGTTAGTTAACGATCCTTTCATCTTTCTTAACCTTTCTCAAAATTTAGTGGAGAACAAAATGTCAATTTATTTCGATCATTTTGTTCGTGCGGTTTTCCAAATTCTACACCATGTTCTATCAATTTAATCTCAAATTCTCTGATAATTATCGAATATCAAAGCAGTTTTGAACAGATATTCAGGCTCTTTTTTTACGTGCCTATATATATATGATAGTATTAATACGATCGTACAGTCTGTTCCGAACGTCTGTAGAATCTAGGTAACCAGCATATCGATTATTCCAATATATGGGCCCCACAGCAGACATGAACAGTGATTAGCATATTTGAAAGACATATGATTATAAGACGCTGATCCAAAAAATGACAAGAGTTATTTGTAAAGAAAGCATACTATTGCCAGTTGTTGTGGCTTTACGCAAATGTTATCATTTCTATAGATGCAAGATAGACGAAGGTTAGCTTCCCCAAGTTGAAATGACTAAAATACAGGTGCAATATTTTCACTAAGTGAATGATCCAGAAATTATTTTTGAAAACTACTAGAGCTATTTAAAATTGACATTATGTTGAGCTTCATTTAGAAGTCTCATTCTTCTATCTTTATAAAAATAGTAACAGACTCCTGTGCAAGAAATGACTTTTCAATTCACCGTGCACACGACTCATTCAGATGCATGAATGAGCACATACAGGTATTTCCTTCCATATGACGGAATGCACGTTAAAAGGAACAACCTCCGTCATATTGTCTAGACTTAGCTACAATGATAACTTGTATCAGTGTTGTGCAAGGAGGTCATAAGAACAGAGATCTTAATCTATAGACTCTCTTCCTGCTTGGAATTATCTCGAACAGATCATGGAACAGCTGCCGTCGAAAGTGACTAAAATCTTAGAACAAAAAGACACAGATGCCTGTCATAAAGAGCGGAATCACTAAATTCCGGAATACTACGAACTGATAACCTTTTATACCATAACATTTTTTTGATTTTGGTGAGAGTGAGAAAAATTTGAACTATTAAACTGTTTATGAATATCTAATTTGGGCTACGTTTAGAACACTAAAAGGAATGTCACTCACTGGCTCACTCGATCTAAAGGAAAAACCGTACCCGAGCGTTAAACAAAAAAAAACCAGTGTTGGAGCCGTCTTAATTTAAGACTTCTTGTTAACTTGTATATGCTGTCATGTGGGGTTCTTGTGTTATCATCTTCTGCTATAGGATCACATGTTACTATGAGCGGAAGAAAACAATGCAGGTAGGCTGGGAGGGTATTAAGGGAGGGCTGCGGGGTGGCACTCGCTCAAACAAGTCGTTCTTTAACTGTTGTTTTTGTCATGCCCAGCGGTTCATAGTTCTATTAATTAATCATATTAATTTATTATCACCCGTGATGCTTCTTTGTTTGGCTTACATTTAGATTAAACAGGATTGAGATAATATTGGTATATATGCAGAGTGAGTGACAACCAAAATGTAAAATAATTGGCATGAGACTCCAATTTCGAACTCCAATGTATATCTGCATTGTAGTTGATGTATTACTAAAAACTGATACCCATAAACCCGAATGGCAATACATTAAGAGTTGAGGAGAAGTTTATAACAAGCACTATCAAGTGCGGATCTCCAATGTGCTCTCTTTTCATGACATTTCGTAAAATCACATCACCCGTAGTCTTGATTCTCAGTTGAGAGCAGTAGAACCGGATTTATCTTATACCAATTCCTGTACCTTTTTAGTCAATCGACCACTGTGACGAAGGATAACCCGCGGCTTATTCTGGCGAGACGTTCAGCGTCGTGTTTTCGATTACACTTGGAGCGGGTACCCCCGCTCGGGACTGCGGAGGTTAATTGCGAACTAAAAATAATCGTTAAGGTAAATTTGATACGTAATTGTTTACATTTATATTTGTTCTGAAAAAACACAGAAGGCGCACTATTTCAAGCTGTTGATCTGGACGAAGTGTCTTGTTTCTCCTCGTCAAATGCAATGTGTAACGTGGACAAACCAAGTATGATTTTTCGTTTTAATCTGAGATCACCGGCCCATGTGTTTATCTTGGTCCTCCCATACTTCCTGAATGGACCTGGTCTCGCGTTGTTCGTTAAATAGTTCGAAGATTAAGAAAAAAATACTAATTATATTTTTTTTATGTCGAATAGGATTTCACACGAGTTTTTCTAATAAACTGTAATTGTGTCTTTGTAGTATAGAAACATCAGTTGATTATTTCATGCATTGTTGGATTTCTCTTCGGTAGTTATACTTTGAAGTTGAAGCACGGATCAGTTCCAAGAATGAGACACTTATACAGTATGTTGAGTTCTTTATTGCTAATTGCAAAATACCAACCGTCATATTCTTATCAATTACGAATGTTTGAGAGAGTCGTAAGTTGAAGATAATTCATCATGTTTGGTGGAAGATAGGTTAACGCCCTGCATGTGCAGATTGTTATACTCCCGCAAACAACTGTTTGGGGAGTATATAGGAACACTCTGTCTGTCTTCCCGTCCGTCATTCTGTCCTGTTCGTGTGCAGATTCGGTGTCCGGGCCGGCCATAAACTTCTTTGTTCTTTGAGCGAAGGCATACCGATATGGCACAGGGTGCATCTCGTCGTATAAAATAGATGGGTGTCGGTATATCCAGGGACCTTTGCATGATCCTTGGACCTTTTACCTAAATGAAATTATGAACGTTGACTACAACGAAAATGTCAAAGCTTTTTACCAAGCACCACACATTCGTTCATTTCCTCAGAAATAAATATAACATTACTTACCCTAATAAAATGCTACTAAAATATCTTTAGCATACTTATAAAGCAATGTCATACGAACCATGAGTTTTGTGGGGTTTATTGTTTACGAAATACAATATATGGACATAGAGATATAATGTGGTACAATTAGAGTAACATCTGCTAGACTCCGTTCCGGCGTTTGGTCTTCGAATATCTCAGGCTAGAGAACCGCAACACCTACTACTATCGCATCTCACATAAATCAGAACATAACACCGACCTTTGGTCAATGAGATGACCCTGATCCCTTATGCAGGGTTCATGATGTTTGTACAGTGTTTCTAATCGTTTTAAAAACACAAGAAGATTGACTCTGGGTTTATGTATAGTTATTTTTATTTCCCTTGTACCGAGTTATTAATTGACATTTCAGCAGTATAGTTTCCTGATATTACTATATGATTGAAAAAACAAATACAATGATAAAATTGAAGTATACAATACCGTAGTTCATAATGTTCAAAGCTCCATAACCTTCTACATGTAAACAAATGCTGTACCCACCGATCACTAGCATAGCATGTAAGACCCTATCTGACATTAAGACAGTCAGGAAACGAAGGGGCTAATATAGTCGGTCTGTGTTTATAAGGTTATCAATACGCTTTCCCCACTCATAATTTTAAAGTGACTTTTTTAACTAAACCAACGATGATTTGATAAATATCCTCTCTTCATTCAATGCTAGGTATACACAACATCGCGGGTTCAGTGGAGTTGACACGGGGTGTCGGTTTTTTAAAATTGATTTCCACTGTGCGGGGTAATTTTTCAGTAGCATATTTCACTTGAAATTATTGCAATATTAAAATAGGTGTGCTGCACGGGATTGCCGGAGACGTCATTATATCTACCTAAATATTTTTGTATTGATTAGAAGATAAGCTATAGGGGTACTGAGAACAATGCGTGGACAGTGGGGGTACCGATCCTATCCGTCGCTATATATACACTCATCTAGTATGAATATATTGGTACCTATTGAGTATGTTTTGAGAAGGGACTTTAGGTATCTCTGGAATATATATTCAACGACTTAAACACTTTCTAAGGCAATTTAAGTTGTGAAACAAGGTTCGGTGAGCTACTGCTCAACTGAGGATACTCGCCCGCTCTAAGGTACATATAAATGTAGCTGCCTACCTCGAGAATATGTTGATCCGTACTGCTTAAAGCAAATCTGACAAATATACGTTTTTCATTTTCATAACTAGATATTAATAACAAACACCGCATGATAATTCGCTCAGTGAGGCGCGTAATGCTTTTTCCATAACATTATCTAGTACCGAGCCATGGCGTTTGACCTCAAAAAGAATACTGTTTTTTGCACAGGTAACAGCACTATCCGACAATACCGCCGTTAGCACTACTGACCCAATACGGGATTGAGTTTTGTTATGCAAAACAGTATTCATTCTATTGAGACAACTGGCCAGCTCGGTGAGTAATGTTATGAAAACATTGCACGCTCACTGAAGCGAACTATCATGCTGGTTTCGTTTAATAATTCTATTTCACCT
>CAJDSM010060777.1:952-12459 GCA_903981925.1 Ostrea lurida | reverse complement strand
CTGTGTTATGACTATAGAGAGTGAGTCTCTCCCCTGGGGATAAGATTTATTCTAGAGCAATTCTGCTGGGAAGATGGCTCACTCTAGAGTCAGACTACAGGGGGAAGGCTCACTCTAGAGCCAGACTTCCGCAAGGGGAAGGCCCACTCTAGAGCCAGACTTCCGCGGGGGAAGGCTGGCTCTGGGGGGAAGTCTGGCTCTAGAGTGAGGCTTTCCCCCGGGGGGAATTCTCACTATGGGGGGAAGTTTGGCTCTATAACACCGGAATGTTGCTACATAAATCTGGGAAGTTGACAATGTAGAAACTGAAGTCGTCATATTTGTCATGAAATTAAGTAACTTTCTATCTTCATAGCTGTCAATATTTTCGTGAGAAGTAACGATAGGGGCTTGATGGAAAATTTACTATACCCTGCAATGTATGTTTATTTATAAGTTTTTTGTGAAGTTTTGGAATCGATTATAGATACGTAATTCATATTTGTCAATCTCATTGACTTGGATATTAAATGTGTTTAAAATTGAAACATTATTTTCAATAATTTCATCTTTTGAAAAAAACCGTTGGAGTCTAAATACAAGTACCAAATTTAAAGGTAATGCCAAGTTCGTTTAAAATAAAATTGTAGTAATAAGCCGTATATAGAAAATCAATACTGTTACGAGTGATATGTTTGATTAAGAAGATTAACGTTAGGTACTTACATGAGCTAGAATATACCATGATATTTTTTTTAACGGGAATGCTCATACAATGGAGTTTTAAATAGTTTATAGAAAATTCTAACTTTATAAACAGAAATTAAGGATACTTGACACCCTTCAAATTCCTAAGCCTACAAACGCTTTAAAACCTTTAACACTCTATTTTTCAGATCTTCATATTTTAAAATACATGTTTCGGATTTCCAACACTTCGATGTGAACATCATTTAAAAGACATATATGTAATTTATCAAAATGCGCTTGTGGTGCATACAAATTGGTACCGTATAAGATTGACATTCAACAATCACTATAGCATGATTTACTAAATTCGAAAAGAGCAAATTATTATAAGAAACAGAATGCATACTAAATTTGAAAATCATTTCAAGTCTATTTATTGTTGAATTCTACATGAACAGTGCCATGGATGTTCTTTCAACCATTGACAACCTTGCAGGCTTCAAATTTAAATCTTCGGTCCCTGAAAAAAAAGCAAATACATATAACATATGCCCATTTTAACACGGATTGATATTCAAAGTAATCCAAGGTTGTTGTTTTTTTCTATAGATATAAGAAAATGACTAAAACAGCGCAATTTATATACTTGTATTCCCCTAATGCATACGGCATTATTTTTATATACTTTGAATCAAACTTTGTACATGTATGTCAAATGAGACCAATATGATTTACTAAAACCGGCATTAGCATCAGCTGATTTAGTTTCGGGATGAACTATGTGAAATTTTCATATGCAATCAAGTCAAAAGCCATGAAAAATTGACAATGTTCAGGATTTTGTGTTTTGGTCAGTTTAGTGCTTTATGTTGTTGAGTCTACATTCATTTGGGCATGTATTCGCATAGTTATGACATCCTAACACTACCGTACAAAAAGGCGAAGTTAACATTGTGTCAAACGTAATCATAATCCAAAAAGCATATACAAAATCGAGTGTAGGGCAACACGAACCTCCGACAAAAGCGAAGGTAGTATCAGGTGCCATGGAGGAGTAAGCATCCGTCTGTATTTACATGAAATATGTACTAAGTAATGGTAAAAACATATTTCAAATAACTAATAATACGTATATTGTGGAGGATGGAAGTAAAAGACAGCTGAATAGGACACTCAGATATACAATTGGATAGACCGTGTGTTTTTGTTAAACCCCAGTCCTGCGTGTGCGCTTAAAACTTTTAACAACATTATGGATTTGACTGTTCTTTTGTCCAGACGCCCCACATAGAGATTTGAGGAGAATATTAATCGGGAGAAATTTTATTATAGGAGTAACAAGGGTGCAAATTTGTTGCTCCATGTCGGTAAAAGCATTTTGGCACGATGGAGAGAACGTCAGACTATTGAGTCCAAAGATATTTTTCACCAGTAATCATTTGCTGCAATTTACATATAACTGGTGATGTCTGTATATGAATAGAAATGATCGAATAACATGTAAACAACGCATAGGCATACAGGTTTTAGAAAAACATTTCATCTGAGGGTATTCATTAACCGCACAAACGCGTTGAGTGTTGTCTCACTTACACTTTCATGTTCCATTGTGTGTAGTGTATAATTGGGAATTTCAAATACTGTACAGAGCGTGCATTTACTCATTTTAAGATTCTATATCGCACATTTGTCTAACTATTCGCGGTACATGCCATTAAAATAACTGTGTGTGTGTGTGTGTGTTTGTTTGTTTGTGTGTGTGTGTGTGTTTGTGTGTATGTGTGTGATACTACTATGTGCTTGATTATATCACTGTCCTATCACGTATACCCGTTTACTCACTCTTTACTATTGCTGTGTTTGCTACTAATTCCTCTGATGATTTTGTTTTGAGGGACAAAGTACGAAAAAGTCGCATCCCAGTCATTCACCCATCCGGTCCATCTGCAGTCTTTGTGGAAATAACCTAAGAATATTATATATCATTATTGTTACAATCCTCACCATAGTAATAATCATTATCATCATTGCCATTTTAACTATTGGTGTTGATATGATTTTATGCTGATAAAGGATTACCATTGGAGACCAAGCTGGTACCTTTCAAGTAATATCACTGTATTTTTTTTTTACATTGCTACATGTAATTCATGTAATATTAAATGTTGTGTAGTTTTTCTTACGTGCTCTTGGAGTGCAACATCTAAATTTATATCTCCTGTCTTCTTTCTTATTGTCATGAATACTAGAGATGCCATTCAGGTAGCCTCCATTTGGACAAGTGTGAAGAAACTCCGCGTCCCAACCATTAACATAACCTGTTGAGTATATATAGTTCATGGAACAATAAGAAATGTTTTCCCCAAAAATGGGGAAACTTTGGACTGCATTCTTTAAAAAAAGAGAAAATATGAAATACCCAAACTTTAATGAAAATTTAATGTACATCACCTGTCCATTGGCACGAAACACGTCCAGCGAGTCCTCCAACAGGTGTACAGTCAAAGTTAAACAGCCTGTCTTCTTTTTTATTACTATGCTTGGATACAATATGGGTGATGGCACTTCTGTCGGAGCACTGGAATTTGAATGCCTTGTCCCATTGGTTTTTCCACTGTTCCGACATTCCACATTTCAATAACATCAACGTTACAAAAGAGCGAAACCCACCAGCATCTTCATTGCTGTTTCGAAGGTTAAAAACGAAGGACGTAAGATTTAACTTTACAATTTCAAAGTCATTATTTGATCGTTACAATCGATAATTTTGAAGTAGATCATTTCATGAATATCTTTTTAACCGAGACAGACAATTGAAAGAATATGTGTATGTTACATAACATTTACAATGAGTGACGGATTGCCATGAGTGTTTATAAAAATCAGAGACGCCCAAAAGACAGACTGGCGGGGGAAAGGCGACAACTAGAGATTAAAATCACGGTTGCATCACATGGGGTAAGCGCCAGGAAAGGGGCAAAGGACTGGCCCAGGTGGAGAAAAATATATTGCAGCCTTATGTCTCACCCCAGATGAGAGGATTAAGTATGACATAAATCACGAATACACTGTGAGTAGAAAATGAAAACAACACATTATCCCAGCATCTAACATTGATCTCACTGGACAATGACCAGTAAAACACGCACACTTAACAGCGATACATAGGAATCCTAATTGGCTTTCAGCTAGAATGGTTATTAAACATCTATCAATACAAAATCATCTAAAAAGCATACATCTTTACATACCATGAAATCTTAATATGAACACATACTTAGCTCGTAAGTACCGTCTCTTAGATTATGGTCTTCGTACATGGTTGTCTAACATGCCTAAAAATCATTGATCTACGTGTTACCTTTTAAAGATTTATTTCAGGTACGGCCAGAGAAACTCGAAACGATTTTTTATTTAATTGGCAATTATTTAAAAAATACCTCCATAGTTACTCTGTATAATTAAACCAAATCTAAATATAGTTCCATCTCACGATGTTATAATTATGACGTCATCGGTTTACTTTCACACTAATCAGATGTAAATTAACAGACACAGCAGTAATATTTGCTATTTCTTTAATCTTACGGACCATTTCTATGAAGAAGTTTAAAGGGCACGCGGGCTTGACCGGTCCAGAGATTGCTTACTCCTCCATGGCAGCCTGATCCTACCTTCGCTTTAGTCGGAGGTCCGTGTTTGCCTACACTCGATTTGTAAGATGTTTTTTGGATTGTGATTTACGTTTACACAATTGTTAACTTCGCCTTTTGTATTGAAATTGATTATTGGTAATGAAATATGCATACGTGTTATATACTTCTCTTCAATTTGTTGAAAGTCATAATGGGTTTGCAGATTTTTCGCAAAGCTGAACATCATCTAACTTGGCCTTACCGTGCCTTATTCTTCTATGTCGACTTTGACAGGTGGCGCATAGTCACAGTGTTGAATGTTTTAAGTTACATTCGATATAGAGGATAGAATCTTACTAATTGCACATAACTCATCATACTAATGTGTAATATTTTCCACAACTCTGACAAAAATAATCGATCACAAAGTGTGAACAGGGTAACATCCCCACCATTTATACTCTTGATTCTTTTTCCATAATTTCTCTTGATATATTTTTACGTCCCAATATGCAAAGCATTATATGCTAACCTTATTAAATAGCAATTTTGGATTGGGTTTAATCTATTACTGGTATTTATCTGTTTTATTCTATCAATTTTATCGATTCAATCACACTTGTAGAGTTACTATAGGCAATATTCCAAATCCAATTGCTCAGGTGTTTATCTCTCAACTGATTAACTTTCGAACAAGCAGTATCTGTTGCGATAAGATCAAAATTTCTAATATCGAACCAAGCTACTGACTAATAGATTATTTTTCACACGTTTAACAGTTATGTTTGAAGTCAGCATTTGCAATCAATATACCTATTTGCACAATAATCATTTTCTCACTCTGAGACCATTATGTCTGATCATTTTAAGACCGTTATTAGACATTAATTTTGACTATAAACCCCTTTCCGTGGGCGTGTAGAACTGTCGAAAGGGGATTGTCACCTTCCTCCTAAAAAGCTTATCTCACCCTAATCTCCCAGGTTAATTAGCATGCCATTTAGTTTTGTTATTTAGGAGATTGACACTTATCTTTCTACACTTTTAATGCTCAACGTGCGGACTAGAATCATTTACAATGAAAAGAAAGAAACTATTAAATATTGTAATGTATGACGTGCATTATCTTTGTGTTCCTTTTACACCACATTCCAATGCTCATTTTTTTAGTTCCACCACTTTCGTTTCGCATCAATTGTCCTTTCTGTATTTCATTTGCTGAAATATTATCTAAAGGGGCGGGTATAAGTACTAAATTAGTGATTGCTTTTAATAAGATCGAATTAAATTTTCTATTGCCAAAGTGTTTAACGGAAATGATTGACGAAAATTCTATAGAAGGAATTTAAAATCATATGCTCGATTTGAAATCCCATGGAAAATCAAAATAAAAAAAAGCAAAACAAAATAAGCCATCTAGTGCGAGAAGATGATGCGGAGGAAATAGATTGTTAATCCCAACTGGGTTGCCTTTTTTTTTTATCTTAAATGTATCCAACAAACATCTTAATGAAAAAAAGATTATGATTATTAGTTTCAAAGTAGGTTTATACATTGTGACATTTAAATACAGTGATCTTCCTTGATGCTTTCGTGAAAACTGCATGTTCTTTGAAAGATGCTAATTGAAATGAATAGCAGAAGTTACTTTTCATAGTATGCTATCCGGAGAAACCCAGTTATCAATTGCTAAACGATTGTCTCGGTAATATTTGCATTTCTAACCCCAGGAGTCTTGTGGGCAATTTGTGATTTGGCGGCATCCAATACATCAATCCCTATCCCATAACTAATTTTACATTTCTCGATCGGCGCCTAATAGAATAAATCTGAAATGATTATCTTTCTGTATTGAGACTACCTATATGTTGTCTCTATTTGACAGACATAGTCTAGTGGAATTCATATAGAGATTCAATTAATTTTTTGTACAGTACCGTAGCGTTTTTCTTGGAAATTTTATTGTTTCGTCGTGCGTGTATCCTATCGTATCTTGAACACAAGGCAAGTTAACATGTGTCAAACGTAATCAAATCCTTAAAAAACAGTAACAAAATTCGGACGATGTAGGGCAAACACAACCTCCGACAAAAGCGAAGGTAGATTCAGGTTGCCATGGAGAGTAAGCATCCTTCTGCTACCGGTCACTTAGCCCGCCGTGAGCCCTAGTCGAAATAAAACGGGATTACCCGTCGTTCAAATTCTAGTAGGAAAAATGGACAGTCAACAAAGGTATGAAACAAATCAGTCACATATGATTAGTGAAATTTGTAAATCGCAACACGGTCATTATAGCACCGTAGAATTTGCCCAATGATACTTTGAAACAATATTCGTATATAACCTGGAATATCTTGATTGTAATATGCAAAATACAAGCTACGCGTTGGACAATGCTTATCGAACAATGCATTCCGTGTAAAAAACATACTAACAAAATTCAGAATGAGTTTTACAAGTAATATTTGAATTAATGACAACAACTAGATATCTCACACGTGTATGAAACTATAATGTCAAAAATCTATCTTTATTCTATCGCCAGGATCGGTGTTTGTAAGTTTTTGAAAGGTCATCGTTTGTTGTTATCTGAGAAAAAAGTGTCTGTGATTTTTAAAAAGAAAATAGGGTCTGAAGTCTTTGTCAGTGTCGATTCACGGAAATGACGTGATTGTTTACTTCGGTATATCGGGGACCGAGGAGGACCTGATGAGTAGTGATGAGATAGATGTAGCGTTATCATTGTGCTTATTAAAGGATTAACCACAGATAAGGATGAAAATTGAACAGAGAAAAGTGCAGGGTTATCGCTACCCCTTTTGGCGAAACTTGCGTGCTAATTAAAACATCAGGATACACGAGGAAATGCGGGAATATAGGTTGGTTATAGACATCTATTAGCTAAACACTGCATTAAATGCGTTTTTCTGTATTTCATATCATTAAGTTCAATTTATGGCTGAAATTGAAAAACAAGACAAGGTTTTATGCATCGATGAGTTGTGTTAATAGCACGTTCAGGTGGGTGGGGGTACTATACCTGCAGTGCAGGAGTGAGTGCACAATCGTATTTATTTCCACAATGAACAAAACGCCATTTAAAGTACCTTTTCCTTCAGTGTTACATAGTGGATTACTATGCTGAGCATAAATAGTTCAACATTTTCAATTTATTTTTATTTAAAAAAATAATAAAATGATCAAGTGCTATTGCTAACAGTGATATTATAATTATAGATTTAATTTTTGTTCTCAGATCTAAGAGGGAAGAGTAAAAACTGGAGTAAATGAACTGTAATTGGACCAAACATCCTAAGTCGGACCACAGCCATCCCAAAAACTGAAGGGATTAACAGGATCTGCAATTAACAGACCATTGCCAGTTCACCTGAAATTTGTTTGAGAATTTAAAAAAAAGTTAAGATTTTAGCTCTTGGTAATGTCAGCAATTATCTATTGGCTTATCTATAATATTTTGATAACATTCTATGAATGAAATGGCAGCACTATTCAGGTTTTAAGTAAAGGTGTTAGATAATGTTATTTACACTAACTTATCAGCATCAAGTTTGAATACAGTTGTACAATTTATTTCAAAAAAAGTATGTATGCAGTAATTACTTTATTCACTTGATCAAGCAGTTGTATAGTCATATTGTAGGTTTTATTGAAAACATTGTATTAAATGCCATTTAATCCATTTTAGGATGTGAGCTTCAAGGGATGGTTCGCATTCAACCTCATATTACCATCTGATTCAAGTAGGACTACAACACCCGAAGACATCAGTGTGTGATTTACTAACTAGTGTGGACTCTACGTTGACACTCAATTAGTTCACAGTGAAAAGATGTATACTGAATAAACAAACTTGTTTCAATATCGAATCAAGTTTACTATAAAGTAAAAAGTTATTTTTGAGTCTGTATAATGTCAGTAGAAATTCTGTCAATTTCCACTCAACGGATCATAAATTAACACAAGACACAGATCCAAATATGCATGCTGTACTTTTTGATTTACGTACTGGTGATCTTTGCACATGTTCAAAGCTGTGTAAATGACATGGGCTATTTATAATATTTTTGACAATTTTTCATAGTTTTTCAGTTGAACTTTACATGTATAAGACATAGTGTCAAGCTTTACAAAAAAAATTTAAATAACATACTTTGCTAAGATAAATGGATTTTAGATTTTGTTAGGATGCAATTTAAAAACAATCAAGATTAAGAGTGATTTAAATTTGTAAAAAAAAATAATTAAATAATAAAATATATAGCAACATGTCTGGTATTTAGTTCATGTATTTACCTTTCTTTCCCAAAAAATATATGTATAGGATTCAAGATAGTGTACTGGAATATGTTAACTGTGTTAAGATTTGAATTAGATTGCTGATCTGCAAAACTCCTTCAAAAGGGGAGCAGGCTATTACACATGGTTGCCACAATAAAGCTGGTCCAGAGATATTTTGAATTTTTATATCTATACTGAAAATATGTAATTACTTTGGTGCATCATATGTGACACGATTAAAAAAGAAAAAATTCTCTCAGGAAATGCTTGAAACCCTAAATGTTTTGAAAAGCCAAGACAATAAAAAATTTTATAGAAATGTTGAAGGGAATATGTTCTACATTTCATGCATTCTTTTATTTGCCTATTCCTAATTAATGCCAATTTATAATGAAGTTGTGATGCATGCTCTTTTTTATTTGGATTATTCGAAAGTATAAAAAAGGGACATTATTAAGTGTTATGCCATTTTGAAAATTTTTCAAATATACTAATACTTTGTCGGATCGCACCAGTATGCAACTTCTTTCTATGCTACAATTGTCGAGTCGGAATGAATTCAGCATACACACAAAGAGTGTACTTAAATATGCCTTCCACATAATGACATTAAATTTAGGTGCAACTTGTCTGTACCTGTAAATTCTTCAAATGACTTTGGCATGGATCATAGGCTTTCGAGTGGCTGGACACTCCAAGTTTCATGTCCCTTTCATAAAATTTTATAAACACTGTAAAGATACCCACATGTATACAATATTTACAGGCGCATATTACCCCCCCAACCCCCACCCCCCCACCCCCCAAATTTAAATTTGTAGCCCAAAAAAATCAAATTGAACACAGAGATAAGTTATAAATCAATTTCCATTCTCATCAAGGCCAGACTTTTAACACTTTTTATTCCGATTATACAATACAAATGTAAGGCTTCTGAACATGTAGCAGGTAATACTGCAAGAAGTGACAGTCTAGGCGCAAGCCCCCCCCCCCCCCCCAGCACCTTCCTAATAATAATCACCGGATTAAGTCTGTACCTCCCCTTTTTTCTACAATACAGAAAAAAATGTCTATCTTTAAAACTTACACCCCCCCTCCCCCCGCACATTAGGGAATTCGGTTGCAATATTTATTTTAATTCCTTCTTATTTCTATAGTTTGCTGCAAAAAATTTTCGTACATCTGCAATCCTACTGCAATAAAGATACTATGAGTTCCGGAGTATATTATCACTCTTACATTCGTTAATTTATCGATTATGATCGTACTATACCTACTTTACTTTGTATCACGCTTCCTTAAAGGGTTAGGCCCTACTAGCATCGATTAGGAATCCCAAACTTCAACTATGTTGGCAGGGATCATTCCCGGTTTGTGTGTACAGTCCGATTGCCAAAAACAATGCACAAAACTTATGTATTGGAACCGAATTCACGTTTGTCAGTACAAGTTCCATACGTTGATGTACCCGGAAGTAGTAAAGCGGAAAGTGAAACTTTAAACGAGACTTACCAGACCCTATTTGTAGACATTTTTTTTAAATCCACGGCAATTTTTGTTATTAAATCATTTTCTTTATTGTCATTGAATTTCCAAATTGTGTTCTATGCTGCAGCATCGCTATGATATATTAGTTCTGCATATTTATAGTATAAGCTGCACCCAAATTAGTTTTTTTCACTTCTGGCATATCTTTTGCTGAGGAGGGGGGGGGGGGGAGATAGTGCTTGGTGGAACAATACGGATCCAACAATGTATTATTTAAGGGTTTTTGCCGGATTATATGGAATCCGGTATTGGTACAGTAACTAAATATTCAACCCTTCCAGTACTGGGAGAAGTAAAAATGCAATTAATTTGTTTAGTTAGTATTCTGTTTACATAACACCAGAAGGATATATGGCATGCATTGCTAAGCTTCGAGTGCTTAATACAGGAGTTTGATATTCCTCTTCTACATTTTAGATATACATTTTAGATTCTAACGCCTGGCAAATTCTTCGATAAACTTCATAATAGAGACGGAAGTTCTGTCTCGATTTGAAGGACCGACGGTTCTCTGAATTTAGATCCTTGAAAATATGAGTGGTTATTTTTTTGTTTTATATAGCGCTTTATATAGCTAACATGTACATGAAGGTACCCAAAGCGCTTACAATAACATTATTTACCCAGCAGACCCTACAATCCAGAACCTATCTCAGGTCTAGCTACCAGAAAATGGATGAAAATTCACTGTAGCGAGACATTTTTTTAATAATCAATTTCTGTCACCATAGCAACAAATTTTCATAAATAATGTCTTTATAATTGAAATAGACACAATCAAAATATTATTATCCATGATCACATGTGCTGCTTGGTCGTAACAGGGGCGAGATGCCTGAAGCACCTGCCATTCCTGAGAGGAAAATTTCTGTAAAAAGGCGATAAGCGGGTACAATTTTACCCCATCTCACTCAAAGCAAAACTTTCCCAATATAATGACAATATATCAAGTTCTTTGTACAAATCCTAACTTTTCCAACAAGGCAATTTTGGGTCATAGGTTCCGTTTGATTACTATTTCAATGATATTTTGCATCAATTGAACATGTTAGTTTTCGACCGTTAAAGTAAAAGAGAAATACCCGCTAAGAAGTCAAGCTGTCCCTGTTTCGCATTTGCAGTTCCGAATTCCACAAAAGGGCTTTCGTCAATGCCAGGATTACCCCTGACGTATTAATACTGAAACACAACATTTGAAACGTATTTAATTCTGTAATACACTTTTTGCATTAACAATATGTTAACATTAGCTTCGTATTAGCAAGGGTGGGTTATATTGAGACCTCAGGTGCAAGCTGCGCTTACAGAACACTAACATTCTTAAAATATAGTTCATGGCTCTATAAGCCAGGTACC
>CAJDSM010060776.1:0-25448 GCA_903981925.1 Ostrea lurida | reverse complement strand
AAAAGGTCATAACCGGCGCGTCTCCCAACGGTCACTTTTCACTCTTTGTCAAAACCCAATTCAATAAGTTATACTCTTGTAGACAATCCCACTGTGCTAATTACAATCTCTACCCAGCGCCTTACCGTTACCACCAGCTACCAAACACCTAAAATATAATTCAATCTCAATGAAAAAAATACAGAATTTTACTACTTGAAAATGTAATATAAAGTACATTATAATGCGTTCCTTTCCAATCAAATGACGCTGTTTGGAAACATCGTAATTATTTAATATTTAAAGGTTAATACACACTCATAATTACAACAAGAGCTATGGTAATATACTTTAGAAATCTGTAATATCTTTTGTGAGCACCTGCGGTTTTATTATGCTGTCTATTAACATTACGCGATAGAATTGCTTCAATAATGATAATTTAAATATACATAATTGCATAAAGTTGCGGACTCTCCTTTGTAAGGCACTGTCTATACCCTAGGATAATGCGCCATCCAAACGCCCCGTAATAAATAAGTTTTCTAACATGCGAACCAGTCCCTCTTCGCACACGTCCACATACAAAGCAGACGTTATCCAAAGTCGCTATTGCTGATTAATGGACTGAATGATCCTGCGGTCAAAAAAATGCTTCCTTTTAGCCATAAATACTTACGCATTTTAGTATCAGATATTTTCGTGCGGCACTTACACACAAATTTCATCTTTTACAAAGCCGCCTGCACTATAACTCTCAGGCTGGGACGACATTTCATTTCATGACTTTATTTTTTGGCTAGATTAGCTAGAAAGTCGTTGCATTGTTGATTTATAGACAACCAAAGACGACAAAAATAAGTCCGATGTAGTGCATCAAAACGCAAGACTTTATCGAGTTTAAAAATCGTAAATCTCAATGGCACATGTTCCGAACTTCTTTTATTCGACATGGAGAACAACAAAGTAGCTCCGAAACGTTTCCGTACGTTATGTCATCATGAAATTCTTGAACACTGTGAATATCTGACAAGCGACCAAAAAGAACTTCTGATCAAGTCACATTCACAATATCTGACAAAATCAACATAAAGATCTGAACAAGTCGACATCCTGACCAAGCGACCTCCATGTAGTGACAAGCCGGCAGATAGTATGCCCCACCATTACGCTTTCAAAACCAACCAGCCTGCTTTGACTCTATACAGTATCTCGTTCCAGTTAGGAGATTTGAGTTGGGGGTGTTTCCTATGACCTCTCAACTGAACTGAATTTTCCACATTATATACTAATATCGCCTCGCTCGTTTGGCCTCTAATTGAAAGTTTTTTCTTCTAAATTCCCTGCACAGTCGCTAATAAGATGAGTCTAATATCATATTGTTCATCACAAATTAACGCAAACTAAATAGCAACGGATCAATGAGTTTCGCAGCTACATGCTACATGAGAAAAGTCTTAGTAGACTCGCTCGACTGTTTCTTATTCTCGTGAACCTCGTTAATGTTTGTGCGTCTGCCAGAAAAAACTGTCTCACTCGATGCATAAAATTGTCCAATATTAGAGTACTCTCTCGATTGGTGAGTGTACTAATGATTATCTATTCTAACGCATTCACGACCCACCCAATATATTCACTCATTGGAGAACCTCACCAATGCCAGTGCACAAGGGACAGGCAAAAATATTAGGGCCTATGCGTCGGGCACTCAGGCCTTTGAGCAGGGAGGGCAGTCTTTATCGTGCCACACCTGCTGTTACCCCGGGACCTCGGGTTATTTTCCATCTCATCCGAATGACTGCCCCCTCAGTCAGCCCTCTTCACCCGAGCATGCACAGGCATGCTGAGACACATGAATATAGAAAAATCAGTCTAGTATAAAACTACATACAAAAGAGTTCCATTGACTTTAAAAATCCTTAACACGTTAGCATGAGGAGCAGCTATTGTGTCTTTGATACATTCTTATGGTGTATATGAGGCAGCAACAAGCCCAGCGTTAATTTTCATCTCTGGACTTTGCATGACATTTACCGGGATTGTGAAATGTTGACAGGGTAACTGTGGACGTCGCTGTATTAGTGATTTGTTAGAACTGCCATTGTACAAACCCGTCTGTGGCAGAATATGTTTTCCAAACATCAAATGTTTCTAAGATGGCTACACATAGCATTGTGAAATCGAGGAGATGAACTTGGCAGATTTCTCTTAGAAAAGTTATAACATGCTTTTCAACATCTTCTAAGCAAGTATGTGATAATAGTCTTTGTAGTGTTTAATTCCACGTTGCTTTTAATCATGCTTCAACTTCTGAATCCCTGGGGCCGGGTTAGAAGAGGTCCCCCAGCATCCACTTGCACTACGTCATAAGATTTTGGGGACTATTTCTAGCTTAATTGTTGGCGCTAAGGGCGGCTGGTCATCGGACGAGACCGGAAAAACGAGCAAGGTGCACCGATCAATGTATTCTCCCTTCTCAAGCCATGTATACCGCGATACTGACCGGACCTGCATGCCTAAAAATTTACTGCTAGCCGCTTTCATCAGTGTGCTATGCTACCAGGGCCAATCTACATTAACTTAATTGATATTAAGTGTGGACGTTCTAATAACGCATCAAACAATGTATCTAATTTTCCAATTTCGTTCGGACTCCACGTGAAAAACTAGCATCGATTTTCTATGCCTATCATACCTGAGAATACTCCATTTCAAGACATCCCCTGGTGTAAATGGTCTGCTATCTCGAAAATGATTCAACTAATTTTGGCTGTTGTTCAACAGCTGTATGAAGAATTACGTACTTCATCATCACTCAAAGTTGCTTGGTGTGTCTCATCAGATAGGAAATCTCATTTAGCATGTTTCGGCAAATGATGATCCTCACTTCATCAGCACTGGTTGGAATAGAAATGCCCATTTGTAATTCTGTGGCTTTAGGACTTATGTACAGTCTCGATCCAACAGCAGCTTGCATGGTCAAAATCTATAAAGTTATCAATTTCTTAAGAGTCGGTTTGTGGAAAGTTTTTTATGTCCACTAGTTAAGGAACAACTGCTTGTTATGCAATTTTTGTTTTTTTCTTTGGTCCGTCGATTGACATAAAGGCGTTATCCGCGTGTCAAGGATCACAACCCCCTTGGAACGCAATAAGACCTCACTTCCCTGATGCTCGAACAAAGAGTAGGCTCAACTGAAGGCCGATCAACTGAAACTCTCAACACTTAAATCACGCGATGAGGGTGGTAATATATTAGTCAGCTAATCGCCGTGAAATGTCTTAGATATCCAAACGGCGGTTAAACATTATAATAATCCACATCTATCAATACTTCTGAAATTATTTTCACTATGATGGTCAGACTTGTTGTTTAGGTCGACATAGTCTGCTACTCAAGTACTTGTGATTGGAGCGGAATCTCGCGTCAAAAACTCCGGATTTGATCATAATTCTCCTCAACCACATCCTGCATTTTTTAAATCAACATTAAGAACCCAATCTCGATTTCTTTGATTGACTACCACAAAATTTGTTTGCATTCTTGCCGAGTCAACCTCAGTGAGGACCAGAAACAATTGCCTGGGGTAACTATGCTAATGAAGTCATGTCTCAGCATATTTGGGTAATTTTATTTAGCTGGCCATAATATCGTCATACATTAATGTTTACGAGAACGGGTGAAACTGATGAAAATGAGGAGTTAATAAGAGATACTCTGAAACTCAGTCACAAGCCTCCTCGAAATATCAAAAATTGTCTGACTATCAAGGAATCAGAATCATGAACCCCTAACATGGCTCTTTCTATATTGTTTTTGTCTATCTTAGTGCATGCGCTTTTATCAATTATATAGATTGCTTTTGTCATTATGTGATGTGCATTCATCATATATGTTGAGTGCTTTATCATTATGTGATGTGCTAGTAAATTTATATGATGTGCTATTATATTATATGCATGTCTAGTTACTCATTTATACTGATGTGTTATCTCAATTATACTGAGGTGCTTTCAATTATTCGTGAGTGCTTTATGCATCTGTATGATGTGCATCATATTATGTATGTAGGCTTTATGTCATTTATGATAATGATGCTTTCATTAACGTGATGTGCTTTTATCATTTATGCATGGCATTTATCATTATGTGAATGATGCTCTCTATCATTCTTTGGTGGCATTTTTAACTATCATTATGTTCTGAGTACTTTTTATCATTATGTTTGGATTGTCGCATATTTAGTGTCCTGTATGATCGCTGACAATCTTCATTATGTTATGTGGCATTTATCGAGTATGTGATTGCTCCATTTTGATACATTAGTACTGTGCTTTTATCATCATGTGATGTGCATCTTGTCATCTATGTGATGTGCACTTTGCCATTATTCTATGTGCAGTTGTCATTATATAGATGTGCAAACTTTCGTATGATGATGATCAAAGTCACTGAGCGTAAGACTGTTTAAGTGCCCATAGATCAAGTTCAATTAAATCGTGCGGACGGTGTGGACTTAAAGCGTGAATTCATGGAAGGGTACTGGGTGACTTTTGAATCTGAACCATTTATTTTCTATTGGAAAAGAAATTTCGCATTTCAACCTCCTCCCTGGATGCAATGTATAGAAGCTAATCTTTATGAACTTGCGCACAATTCGAGTTTTAGCTTGACATCTATAGGACTAAGCAAAATAGTTCGTTAAATGAAATGGATGTTAGGCCTACTGAATTCCTTAGCTTGCAGAACACCAGTACTGCTCTTGATATATGCAACCTGTGCGTGGATCTGTCCCAATATTATTTTTCAGATTTATATCGAATCAAGTCTCAGAACTAACAATGGTATGTACGCGTCTGCGTTAGTATGTGTTTTTTTCTTCATAATCCATATCTGCCAACATTGAAACGCATGTTCAAAAAGTGTTAAGCTGTTAATTGACATCAGGCGTCGTTCGTTTGTATAAACGTTATTAATAAATTTATTATTTACCCGTGCGTGCATTTCATGCATAATGATTAAGCATCAGTCAATAATTAAAACTAATCAAATACACATAGTATTTTTCTGTCAAATAGCAATAGTGAAGGAAGGTTCATCAGAGCCAATTTGACTCTGACACTTTTCTTTTTCATAGTTGATCCCTCATATACCTAGCAATGTCCAAGATGCAACAATTGATAATAATCGCATCACCTATCTCACGCAAATGGAGAAGAGAGAAAGATAGCCGATGTCTGCTCAGATCTATTGGACGTACGGCCTGAGTGTGATAGACACTTGCTCGCAACAAATAATAATCTTTCAGTATATCAAATGGAACCCATTAAAACCCATATAAAGGTACTTTCATATTCCAAAATGAGCACCGAAAGGGGATTATCTCAGTATCTTGCCTAAGGGGCGGCTGGTTTGTGCCACAACAATGGAAGGAAACTAACTTGTGATACCTAAACAAAAACACCCCGACAAATCAACTTCTAAAGATATCCGATTTACTGTATCTAATCAGTTAAAATATAAACTTCTTAGGAATCTTAAAAGATTAATCCCTTTCTTATCTAGCCACGCTTGCAGTGTGTGCTCCAACACATTCACATATTTATCTCTAATTATTCATAGGATACAGGGCTGTAACCAGGAATATGCCATGTGGGGGGGACGCGGGGCGGGGGCGGGCTTGCACAATATAAATTCTAAATTGACCAATTCAACCACCCCAAAGGGGCAACAAAAAGGCCTCGTGATCACACGTAATATACCCAGACAAATAGCCCACTCACAGGTCTATTTCACTATTCATCATGAAGTAAACGTAAATGAGTTCCCGACCTTCGACCTTGCGAAGGTGCGTCGAGATCTATCAGACTCACAAACATTATGCACTAATCTACATACCACATGTTAATCCATTATCAAGCTCTCGAGAATCCGCAAGTCAGCCTCCAGTCATCCGGTCCAGGGGCTGACGCGTTAGTTAGCCGGGTTTCACCTGCGTCGGGCTAAGCCCCCGGAAGCTGCGTTGAAGTTAAGATGTGCACACCCTCCCCCCAAGATGTTTCGTCTGCCCGTTATGATTCATTAGAGACACACACGATGCGAGTGAGCAACCGAACGGCATTGCCAGCTTAAAATTTTAAAAGGACAGTTCAATAATGCACGAATCGCCCGTGCCTTCGATACGGGCAAGGGCTTATGGACCCCAAGCAGCGTGTTCAGGGCTCAGGGCACGATCCAAATGGGCAAAGCCCTGACTTAAACCAATAATTATGTTTTAGTTTTGAGGATTGTCGCAGTGGCGTTCAACCATTGCGCAGGAATTTCCACTAAGGGTGAACAAGACTAAGGCTGGGTGAATGCTAGGCCGCAACTGGATCCAAGACTGATCCGAGGGGGGTCCAATGCAGGAAAGTTAGTTATTTTAATGCTTAAAAATGGGGAGGGGATCTGCATCACCATCTCCCCCCTAGTTACGCCTATATTTGCTCATTTCAGATTATTGTAACCTTTTAGATCCATACTTCATATATTGACAGAAATTTTGCACTTATTCCTTACCACTTTTGGAAATCATTGATGCCATGTTATTAAAATTTCAAATCTAATAATAAAAACTATCCGATACTCTCTCTTCTCTCTCTGTGTATTGTACCGCGCTGTATAATTTTCTTCGGAACCTGTGCATTCGATTTCTGACGTTGATGTCTCTGCTACTTGTGCAGTTTGTATTCCCGTTCATAGTTCTCTCTCGCTCTCTCTCTCTCTCTCTCTCTCCTCTCTCTCTCTCTCTCTCTCTCTCTCTCTCTCTCTTTCTCTCTCTCCTCTCTCTCTCTGATTTTCAGAAGGGCGTTTGTGGTGCTTGCAAAAAAAACCTGCGTAGTGGGGTGCAAAAAACCCCTTTTATATCCCCTGCGGTAGTCTGGCGCATGCCTGACCCATTTCCGCTACGCTAAATAGGTAGCCGTAGCGAAAATTGGGTTCAGGCAGCGCCAGCAAGCAGGGTGCCCAGACAACAGGACGAGATTGGTTGCATGCCCCACTGTGATAATTGTACGTATCCGATTAGCAAACTAAACAACGTACAGTTTTATCTGGTACTATGCATTGCATTGTTACCGAATCCCCGGCTCTATACAGCTGGAGCTGTGAATCGCTATGCGCTATTCGGATCACATTGTTCCAGCGTCACTACTACTCTCTCTTTCAGAAATCGTATGCCCTACAAATCACGAGGTGTACGTAGTGTGCTTTGTTGACGCTGGAGTCACTTCAACCGCACCCCATTCTTCATTAGGGTACAAACTTTACAAAATTGCAGTACTTAAACTATGCCCTCTTCTGGATTACATCCCCCTTTCCACATTAATATGACGAGATCCACTTCCCCGCTTCATCAAAAACTGTGATATGCCAAGGTGATCTGTAAGTAATCAACGATGACTCACTATTTAAACATTACATTGTACTTTCAGCAGAGCGGGATTAAAAGTAGAGACCTTCCCTGTGAAGTTTCATCCATAGATTGAGTCAAAAGATAAAGCCATCCCGATCAGGCGCGGATCCAGGATTAAGGTTATAGAAGTGTACAGACTTCCCAATCTCCTGAAGTCATGATATATATATATTATATAGGGTCTAGAAGTTATGTCTCTCATCGTACTCATTTTTAATTTCTTTTGTCATTTTGATGAGGTTAAATTAATAAAATGACACAAAATCTAAACTTTTTTTTAGAAATATATATATAAAAATTCCCAATAAAAAGCAACAATAAAATCGTTCATTTATTTCAAAGAGAGTAGAAATGAAATTAAGGGTGGGGGGGGGGTTGTCGGGTGCGACCTCTAAATCACCGACTGCCGAACAAAAGTAGCGCCGGTATTGTTGTTCCATCAGACACAAAATGTCCTTTCAACAGAGACGTAGATAATGTCCAATACACCTGCAGGTGTAGTGACAATTTTATATCTACAGTTCCCGCAACGTTATTTCTTAGACAATTTCTCATCGTGTTCTACGTGCGTGTATCCTATCGAGTGCGTGTATCCTATCGTTCGTGCGTGTATCCTTCGTATTCGGTGTATCAGGTTTCCCGTTTTTCTATCGCTGTTTTTGCGTTTACAGGTCTATCGTGTATCGTGT
This sequence comes from Ostrea lurida, assembly GCA_903981925.1. Taxonomy (NCBI): domain Eukaryota; kingdom Metazoa; phylum Mollusca; class Bivalvia; order Ostreida; family Ostreidae; genus Ostrea; species Ostrea lurida. The sequence goes on along the minus strand of CAJDSM010060776.1, from coordinate 17,327 downwards.
TTTGGCGTTGTATTCAGTTTTCGCGTACTATCGTTCGTATCTTCGAAAACTATCGGGATCATAATTTAAATCTAAGGAAAAAGTACGATACGTTCCGAGAAGCTTCATTCGTTTTGTCTAAGAAGCTAGTTTTAGGAATCGATGAGAATATCAAAAAAAAAGCTGGCGTATTATAAATGCAATAAATAAATAAATAAATAAATCTTGATGGTGAAAATCCTATCAGAACAAATATCATTTTTTATTACCTGTACTGACGAGTTTGGCCGTGTTCGCCACGTTCAAATTTGCAAATCCGAGGGGCTTTTCCCGCAGTAATCTAAAAACCGAAAGATATTGAGCTGTCTGTAATCAATGATCAGCATATACTTCTTGTATGTAAGTGCTATGAGAATGGAAATTCCAATTTGAAAACCACACCCATTCAGATGAGCTATATTCTATTTCTCTATCATTCTATACGATGAATTAAAGGCTATTTTAATTTTCCCCCCCAATTTTTCGCATTTTATAAGTATGTCTACCATGTGCATGAACTTATGAAATATAGTGAACTTCGGTTCTCCGCTTGTATGTACCAACCTATACGGCTAACTGATCGGTGCTGACTCGGGTATATTAGCCCGTATTTCTTGAGTAGCAGACATCCCATTGATTTACACCTTTAGCTTTAAATTTACATGAGGCACCTGCACGTAGATCTGCTTGCATCTTCCAAAATCCAAATCAAGGACTCCTATTTGGGCGCAACTTTTGCTGTCAATCGTGTTTCTTATTTGTACATGTGTTATAATGTATATTGGGCCGATAGTATATTGAATTTTTTACATGGTCATATATGCCGGTTTTGGGTATATTCAATATTTTTTTAAAAGCCGGCTTAGTTTGTTCATTTGTATCTAATTTGTGATCAGAATACCAATTTACAATGAATAATTTGATTTTGATGAATATTAGATTACAGTACTACTCAATAGTGCGGATCTATCGCCCCTATGTCAGACAGCGAACTGCAGCAAATACATGTAATTTAACAGTTGATGAGCGGTGATTCACTACAAGCACTCTTCCGGCCACAGGACAAAATTATTACTCTGATTTCGTTATTTCACATCCCAGCGGAAGTTAATTTTGCTTAGAATAATATTAACAGCCCTTAGCTAAATTTCAGCATCAAATCACGATTACATATTTACTACATTTACACGCATGATAGACAGTAGAAAAGAGAACTTCTGAAACACGATGTTAAACGTTTATACCCGGGACGTTATTTTATCACGTTGAATTATTTTAGATTAAAACACGCCCAACCCTGTTTAAAGATCTCTCGATCAAATGACAAGATCGACCCCCCCCCTTCTAGGCTCCCATTTGGATCAAGTTTACACATACAAAGGCTATCCGAAAGAGAAAGGGGAAACGGGCTAATTTTTGTGATAATGAGGCCAAAATAAAAGGAGGGTATACTTAAAGAGGAAAGTGCTCTAAGTCGTTGATTTATGAACGTTTACAAAAAAGCGTATCCAGGGCTTAATATGAGCACGACACCAGTTCCAAACACCTATATACGCAGCAACGGAATAACAATATATCAGTGTGAAAATTGTGACCTTTTTAATACTAGTGTTCCAGCTTTTCACTTCAGAAATCGCTGTATGGTGTCTGAAGTAAAATCTTTATTTTAAATACCTAAAAATCACCAGCTCCAAATGAATATGCTACGCTTGCGCGGTCTTCATTTAGTAAATTGTGCAAGATCAGATAAAATCCAGAATGCTTAAAAATTATACAATGCCTTTGTCCATCTTAAGCCCTGACAAAAAATGTTTGCTATTCTATATTACATGTATTATTATTCATAAGCAATTTGGTGACAATGATAGCTTATCATCTGTGTCTGCATCGGACTCGTTCAATTTAAGAGCGCTCGAATCAACATATTTTATATATCAATACAGTGCTAAAGCTTCATTATCAATATTGGATGCCATTCGTTCTAAGGTCGATCCCAAATTGGCCTTTTTTTGTCATTATTTATAATCGCGCTTGGATTAAAACATAGACCTTGTATTCATCAGAAACATTTCCTTAGTTCAATACTTCATTAGCATTCCTTTTCAATCTAGATTCTTTGGATAACGTTGTATGTAATAAAGGACATTAACTCCTTGAATGTTATATTATACCTAAAGAAGTTCAACTTAGTTGTAGTTAATTCAACAATTTTCGTGCTCGCGCGTGCGTACATTCACCTCATCTAATTCGAGATCATTTATCAGGTTTTCCGTTTATCGAAGTCTATCGGTTTTTGACTAACGTTTTACCCAGGTCTATTGACAGCGTTTATCAGTTCGTTTCGGTTTCTAGCGTTCGTATTCGTGAATGTGCTTTCATAACTCGTATCGTTGTAGGCGTGATCCATCGTACAATCGGCTGTAACACTCATTCTATGTGCTATGCCTGCATCATTATTGTACTCCATCGCCAGCCTATCAACTCGTTGGCGCTTTACGATAACAAAGTTCGAAGGCAGATATTTCGTGGTTACAAACGTGCGCAATTTCATATGACAAAACTCAGCAAATCCTTTTACACACGTTTCAATTTATACGTAGCATTTTACAGAGTTCAGCAGCTTGTCCAATCACTATTTGCCCTCCTCAGATTGTTTTATTGACGAAGAAAAATACAAATTGGAGACGGATTTAGTCCATTTCAAATTTACGAACTATTTGCTAGGTCTACATTGTAGATTCAATAAATACACAAAATTTCCCAAGTTCTAAAGTAGCTTCTATATGCATCCCAGGAGGAGTTGAAATCGCGAAAATTATTTCAATAGAAATGAATAGTTGATGTCAAAAGTCGCCAGTCCCCTCTCATGAATCACGCTCAAGTCTATACCGTCCGCCATTATTGACCTGATCATTACGCACGTGACTTTGATCATCAATCATAACGAAGTTGCACATCATATAATGACAACTGCACATAACTAATGGCAAGTGCACATCACATAATGACAAATTGCACATCACATAATAATAAAAGCACATCACATAATGATGCAAGAAATGCACATCACATAATGATAAAAGACATAACATAATGATAAAGGCACATACATAATGACAAATGCACATCTCATAATGATACAATTGCACATTACATAATGACAGATGCACATCACATAATGACAAATGCACATCACATAATGATGTAAAAATGCACACCAGTAATGAATAGAAGCACATTACATATGACATGCACAATCACATAATGATAAATGCCACAAACGCATAATGATAAAAGCACTCACGTAATGTAAAAGCACATTACAAATGACAAAAGCACATCACATAATGATAAATGCACATCACACAATGATAAGGCACATAATAATGATAATAGCACATCACATAATGATAATAGCACATACATATTTAATGCAAAGGCACACACATAATGACCAAAAGCACATCACATAATGATAAAAGCACATCCATAATGATAAAAATCCACACATAATGACAATGTACATCACATAATGACAAAAGCACATCATATAATGATAAAAGCGCATCACTTAGTAAATAACCATATAAGAAGGCAGTTAAGGCGTTCCATAAATAAACGTCGTAATATAGATGTCTTTGTGACCGGTCTATATGAAATGGTTATTCCTCCTCGACACCTGGTCCCGCTCTGGTTTGTTCAGGGACTCGTGTTTGTCTTACTCAAAATTTTGCATCCTTTATAGGATTTATAACATACATCATTGTTCATTATCTGCATTTTAAAATTATAACGTTCCTTAATTATAATCAACACATAGCACAAGTGAATGAACTCGTTTAAAAATGACCTTAAGGTGGCCCACTACATCTGGGAAAAGTTTCTCAAAACAGCACGATAAGATTTAATTATGAAAGATATGATGATCTATCATAATTATACGTGTGAAAATGGTGGAAAATATGAAATCTGAATACAAAAAACATGATTTTCCAAATTTATCGCAATAAATATGAACAAAAGTCACTGGTGGATTCGAACTCAGGACCTGCGGATTACCAATCCGATGTTTTACCTACTGAGCTATGAAGTTATACAATCAAAATGATCGAAATAAGTCATTTTACAAACTATTTAAATCGCCATCTTGTGACGTTGTGTTATAAAGAGTACAAACTTTAGTGTAGTGGGCTACCTTAAGCCTTAAGTTAAGGTAGATCTCTAAACGTCATAATCGCATACTTCCTTTTGAAACATGGATGAAAATATCAATATCAGGGTTATATGTTAATTTATTTCAAATTTAAATGCCTAGCTGAGTAGCTCAGTAGGTTAGCATGTTCCTACCTTCTGCGCTGTAGGTCGCGGGTTCGATTCCAGCTGGGATTTTAAATTTTTTTCAAACCACTTTCTACTAAAACTACATTTTTTGACGAAATCCGAGTGAATTTGACTCTTATTATTTTTCAAAATATTGTGAAACACATCCTCTACTTTTCATCCACATCAATTTTTTCTGGTGTAGTATTCCACCTTAACCTGTTTGTTTATATATGCAACCGATGCACTTTCGAAAGACACTCAGCTGATATTGGTCACTGTTCGTAATCTTCGCCATTTTTCTTTTCAACACTAGGTAGTGTTGGCGGGAGAGCAGCAGAGATTGTAAATTTACTTATTCCAATTCAAAACCAGTGGGGGTTCGTGTTAGAGTAGGTTCCCAGCATCTTAGTGCGTGTCGTAAGAGGAGACTGAATGGGGCGGTCATTCGGATGAGACCGGAAAAACCAATTAAGGCCCCGTGTCACAGCAGGTGTGGCACGATAAAAATCCCTCCCTGCTCAAAGGCCCTGAGTGCCGAGCACAGACCTAAATTTGGAACCCTTCACCGGCAATGGTGACGTCTCCATGTGAGCGAGATAGTCAATTAATATATTATGCAATCCCATTCAAAGAGTGTGTAATCGCTTATATTCAGGAATTAAAAATCATTTAAAATATTAAACAACTGTTTGATACAATTTAATAAGCAAGTAAAAAAAAAAATATAAAAAAAACAAGAAAAGTTTGCACAATATTTTTTCCATTCAAAAAAAGATGTCATTTTGTAAATATTTTCAATGCTAGTATATTCATCAATGCTAATTGTACATGTAGCAAGTGCTTTTGTTTCAAACGAAATATTTCCGAGAAGAATAGTTGCATTAATTTTCATTGGATCATTAACATTTTCTTATAAAAAAGGCTTTCAAAAATTGTAGTTTTAGCAATCTTATGAAAGTCAAAACATTTTTTTCAACATAATAATGAATTGTATTAAACCTTAATAGTAAACCCCAGAATGAGCAACTGCTGGGATTGCTGGAACACATTTTTGTATCCCATGAATGTTATTATATAAAATTTGAATCAAGAGCATTAGGACTAAATGAAATAATTTGAAATATCAGTTTATAATTCACTAGGATCATGAGAGTGGTTCTCGGATTTCGTGTACTTTGGTACCGTCTTGTACCAGAATTGATAAGCTTGTTTTGCTGGGGAACTTTTCACGGTTATTTCTGAATCAAAATCGATGAAAAGTTGGTGGTCGCCGGTGTATAGTGGCCAAACTGGAACAGACCCGTCCTCTGCTTTATTAACATTTCTGGAAAGTAAAAAAAAAATTGCCGATTTACGATAGACACATTAGTGATCATACATGTACATATTACAGGAATTAACAAGGAGACAGATAAGGATGGCTCAAGAGGTTCTGATGATGTAGGTAATGGTTCTACAAGAAAAAATGATCATACAAGAACATCAAGTAATGGTGATACAAAGGGCTGCAGTATGACAGAGAAGAAAGTGATGACACAGAAGATAATGACAACATACATGTATAAGGGAATAATGATACAGGACGATTCAGGTAATGAAGATGCAGATCATGCTTATACAGGGAATATGATGATACAGGAGTAATGGTATCGGAGGACTGATGACAGCAATACATGATATGGAAATTGATTCACGTATTGGTGATACACAACGAAATGATGATATAAGAGGAAATCATTATAAACGATGATTCAGTACAGTAATGACAATGCAAGTCGATATAAGGCAAGGAATGGTGCATATAAAACAAAACTTGATATAAAAATTCTTACCCAAAGTGTGCGAAATTCGCCCAGTAGGTCATCATAGTCCGAGATAATTCTAAGTCCTTTATGTCTATGTCGTTATGTTGTTGTAAACCAAATAGATAGAATAAATCATCTCCATGCACACTCTTTGTAAACCATGACGGTTGTGGTGGGCCTATATGAACAGGATTAATGCGCGAGAGCATGTACACAAAAGTACAAGAGATTCTGTTCTCGTCAGAATGGATATTAGCAATATCAATTGTAGGGGCTGTGAAGACAAAATCTCCATATGTGTCAGTGGTCCGTATACTTTGAGACGAAAGACCCTCAGATGAATTAACACTATATTCATCACAAATTAAATTCCCAATATCTTGATTGTTATCGAAATAGTCTCTCACAAGGGCTGGGGCAACTACATCACATAAAACGTCTTTCGACAATCCCTCCGACACATTGTAGTTGAAACGAGTTTCTAAGTTTGATGTACCCAATTCATCGTAAAGAATGGACCCCTCACCGGATGTGAATCCTGTCATCAGGTCTAAAGATCGGAAAAAATAATGATGATTTGGATATGAGTCTGATAACAGTCTAGATGGTTGATCGGGAAACAACTCCCCATCCACAACAGGACCAAATCCCAAGAGTAGTATCAATTCAGTCGACGAAGCAAATATCTTTTTTAAGGCTTCTTGTAAAGTTTCGGCTGGGATATTTCTCATGCAATTTAAGAAAGATTCCTTGTCTTCATTCGGTGAAAGTTTGCACCCTGCGGTGGTTCCTACGAGTTTAGACACAAGGTAAGAATTTTCTACCATTGAACAAGGACTGTTACTCGTACCACTCTGTGAAATGACTCTGTGAAAGGTATCAAACGAAAAGAGAACTGACACTCATGCCACCAGCGACTCTCCGAAAATTGTGACAGAATCAGGATTAACCGTTAAATGAAAGTATGTTCTTTTTCACCCATTGGAGGGCTAGTGATTTGATCATATAATCCGTAATTCTCACGTGCAATTGGGTCATTTAAATGTCAGAAAGCAAGAATTCCAAGACGATAATTCAGGGTGACTACGACAACATTGCCTATTGATGCTAAATTGGAAGCATTGTAAAACATGCCTTGTCCATAGATAAAGGCACCACCGTGAATCCAAACCATTACAGGAAGTTTTTCATCGGAAGTGACGTCACTTGGAACATAAATATTCAAAAACAGACAATCTTCTGATTTGTCTTTATTGGGGACATCGGTGAAGTATCCAGATACGCCTTGTATGCAAGAAGGTCCAAATTCCGTGGCATCTAGGATTCCTCCCCAGTTTTCAAGTGGTTGAGGTTTCTGAAATCTCAATGGTCCAACAGGTGGCACGGCGTAGGGAATTTTTCGGAATTGATCCACGTATTTGCTTTTGGTTCCAGGAACTAAGGTTTTTATTCCCCTTACGTCACCAAGTGGTGTACTTCTTGTTACCTCTGTCTCCCCGTGATTTTTTTCAAAGGTAACACTTAATACCCCAATTAGGAGGAGAAGTGTCATTTTAACTTCCATACTGAAACGATTCAAAACACACGCTACCCAAAATATGATTGTTTTTGCAATGCTACTGTACATGTACATTGCGATGTAATAAGTATGGGCTATTTATAGAATTCATTCGTAATTAATCTTTAAATGAGAAAAGACCTTGCAAGTACAATCGCACAGAAGACGTTTATTTGGATAAACGATATCTGTATAGGTGCATCTTTCGTGACACACTTTGTTAATTCACACATTTAACACAACGTTTCACATGCTGAATTTACTTGTTCATCTACCCGAGTATGAATTGACTTTAAGACTGAAGGTAAATAGTAGATACATATAATAGTCTTTCCTACCTTCTTTCAGCAAGACTCACTTGTACATAGTTTACGAGATTTTCTCATGCTCAATCTGAAGAATATCAACAAACTGTATTTACTAGTGCACACTGTATCAAAGGTCAATTAACATTCCTCAAATTGTTCACTGACTCCTTGTTATTGGTTATCAATAAAGATACCACAGCGATCTTTACATTTCAGCATGAATACTCATAATCTCGTGAATATTGCAATTTTAGTGCATACACATGCTGAATGTACACAATTTCCTAGTGAACACGTAACAAAAACCGTAAGAATTCTTAATGTGACGAAATTTTAGTAATCATCTATATATCGTAATCATAAACGGAGGCCTCACCATCGAAACGACCATAGAAACGTGTCATGGTAGAAATTAGACAATAGAAACGGAGGTCCCCTGTTACATTAGATCATAGAAACAGAGGACACGTTCACGGTGAACGTTCGACCATAGAAACAGAGGCATCGGTAGACGTTTGACTATAGAAACGGAGGTCACGGTGAACGTTAGACATAATAACGGAGGTCCCGAGTCACGGTAGACATTAAACTCTGAATTCATTTACACGGTATGATTTTTCAGACGTGTACTTCATTAATATTCCCCTCCAATTTTTTGGCTTTGTTGACAACTGAACATTATTGGGGACAATTACATATTGTGCTCTAGTTGTTAGCAGCTTCCTACCATTTGAATATCCGTACAAGACATAGAAGTTATTTTAAAATTTGTTTCTTTCCTGTCATCTTGAACTCAAATGTAAATCAAAGTGTCCCGCCAATATTTCCCAATATCTATTAACCCATAATATATAAAATTAATCCTTGAAGCAAAAGTTTGAGAAAAATGTGCTGTATTTTGATTAACCTTTTTGACCTGGTTTTTTATTGGTTAAAACCATCTGACTTGACAGACGGAATAGAGCATGTCTCTATTCGATCTGACTTCATATCCCAATTTAAACGGTATGATTTGTCAGATGTGGCGAGTCACATCTAACAAATCATATCGTGTAAATAGGGTTTTAGATATAAAAACTGTTCTGTCCTATCACAGAAAGCTCAACCAGTTTATCCAATGTACTGTTTATTAAATAAAGCAGGTAAAAGCTACAAATAAAGAAAATAACATCGAAATAGTCATTCATCTCAAACTATCGAAAAAAAACGTAATGACAGAAATGGTGTTCCATAGCAAAAAAATCTAAACAAGGGTTGTTCTAGAGTGATCAAATTTGTCATAGGAGAATGGTTTTAAGATGTGCAAATATCAGAATATGTAAAATACATCATAACACCGATAATAGATCAGATGAGAGTGTGCTAGCAAATCATGATACATCGTCAACAGTGCTGGATATAAATTGAATAATCAAGAATTGTTACATCAAAATATGGCCAAGTTAAACATAGAGATGCATTTTGCCTATAATTAACCACAAGCATGATATCAATAAACATCAGTACTTACATCGTGGTAGTAAAAAAGTCATAAAACAAAGTAGTCTGACTGTGGCGTGACCACGTGCATCCATTGACAAGATAATCACACTATACAGTATGGAGGGCAATACATGTCATGGGAATACACTACTAAAACGAAGGTCCCGTGTCACGATAGACACGATTCCGAATGGTTTAATAATTCCCGTGCTGATTTAACCAGTACTTATATATCAAAAAATTTCCCTTGCCATATTTTTGGTTTTAAAATAAAGGGGACATGTGCCGATAAGGGGTCAAAATAACTCGGGGTTGTGGGAGGTTAATCGGCAAAATCGACAGACTGCATTGTAAGGAAATTGTCAAACTGGGGTATATCGATTACCGACTCACCGATTGACGTGTTGTCCCCAGCCCCGGAAACAATGGTGTCTGATGTTGGCGGGTCCAGGACCTGGTGTTGCTCGGGCGAAATGTGACGTCTTCGTACGGCCTGCATATTCGCAACGGTTGGGCGGGCCATCAGGCGTGATTTGATTTAATTATGTTTAACTATAGGCGATAACGGGGAGTGTGTGATTAAACTATTATACCTTTTTCATGCATTAAATATAGAATAAGTTGGACCCCTGACCTGAAAGAGCATTAATTTCTACTAAAGATGATATATTTTATTTCAGTTCGGAAAAATGATCTATTGCTTTAAATTCATTTGAAAAATAGTGTGTAATAGCGCCATGATTAACGTGTAAATGAACGAGCATATGGCGAATTTTCGGCATTTTGCGTGATAAAAACGTATTTTTCAACCTTTTTTCATAGTTTCTGGAAAAAAAGATTGGACACCTATGTACAAAGTTAAAAATACTAACTTATTGAAACATGAAAACATTCAGTTTCAGAACCTACTTTTATTGCTTCAAAATCGTCTTTGAAAATTCTTTCACCGATATTGAAAAATTCAAAATGCGGACACAACCCGGGAGTAACAAAAGCGTCCATGTGAAAGTTGTGTATTTTAAAATCTTGTTTAATTGTGTTTATGAATAAAGTAGAAGGAAGAAAAATCATTGCTTACCCAATGAATTTCAGAATATGCCCTTCCTTGACTGACCACAAGAATTCAAATGATGACCAATGACTTTGGGCAAACCATTGAAAATCTTAGAAGCCATTGTCTTTACTTGTACAAACAGCAGGTTAATCTATACTCCATACTATTGATGTGTGTTGGGAAGAATTTGTGGTGTGTCTTTAGCTATCCGATAATGGTTTCAATTAGATCTAGAGGCTTATTTCATAATTAGTGAAGCATGCATTTTACAAGTAAAAGAAATTGGCAGGAAAACAATAATTTAACCAGGAACACACCAACACCGTCAATTTTAACAAAAGCCTCGTTAAAGTTAAGCATGGAGGTTTTATTCATATCATGACAAAATCAATGAGGATCAATAAGTATATTCAATTCGCATATTCAACATATTTTTTCAATATATGATCCCCCCTGTAAATTTAAGTTTCATCGTATTCCATGTAAGAAAACAAATATTGTGCGTGCCACTTCTTGTTTTTTAAATACTTTGTAATCATATGAGATTCAAAATCTGATAAAATTCAATCAAGGGTGTGAAATGGGGGTTTATGATAAATTAACGCCTGTAACTCCTTACTGATTCCCTATCTCGTCACCAAAATATCTTGCATATTTTAATTCTATCTATACACGTACTAAACCCAAGTTTAAGGTTTGTACATCCCACCTCAAAGGATATCTCTTGTTGTGAAAAAGACCACAGAGTCTAAACGTCGGAACCCCTATTAGACCGAAATGTGTGGAGTAATGGATTGTTAATTGTATTCTCTGCATATAGAGTCAAGATATGTCGAAACTGCTTGCTGTGCAACTGAGCATACATGTGCATTATGTCACACGTGCCCACATATATGTATAATGATGCATCAGGACTAACTTATTTATCATATAAATCTTGTAAGCTTTTTTCTGAAATTCCGCCACGAACATTGCGGTTTTTCTAGAATGCAGTTCCTTCACTTGTTGAATAGTGGAGATAGTAGAAGAAGACATCTTGTGTTTCGCACAAGAATCTTTGTTTGCCAAAAATGTATTGAAACAGAAAGCATCACTTGTTAATAAACCTATAGACAACGCATCTGTTAGCGAAAGAACCCCTTTTGAATCTCCTCTCCTTATTAATACAATGTTTTTAGATCGTCTCAAATAATTTTTTTACAAGATCACATTTAATCTGTTGTTTGGCATTATTGTATTTTGTTATCTCTCCGAGAAGAGTGAAAAACAGTCTCTGACCTTTTTGTGATATTTGTTTTATTACATGAATACTTTTGTATTCTTTCACATTATACATTCTTATTTTTACTTATGAAGCTTGTCTATTTTATATTCATATATTATTATTGATCGAGGATTAAGTCGTAGAACATTAACGATCGAATACTATTATAAGTTAAAGCGAATAGTTTGTCTTTACAATGCGGAAAGTTGGTGATCTAGAACAAAGTAGACCGAGGAACTGGATCGTAGCATTTCATATTAACTTCCGTAATCTTTCCCTCCCCTTCCAGCCTATCATTGATTCATAAATTACTATGTAAAATTTGATCCCCACATAAAGTAATGGGGCCACACTTATTCCTTACATCGAAAACGGTATTATTTCTTTTTCCTCGCGGGTGGAGTTTCACTTAGAGAGCGATTTATGAGAAATCCTGGAGAAAATTAGATAAAAGCAATCTCTCAACTTTTGTTGAGAATTCCCCGGGTTCCATTGTTGGTAGAACAGGCCAGTACTGGTTTGTGGTTCAATAATGCTTGATACTTAAAATATTTTTTAAGACTTTTTCTGATGTAGGCGCGTTGGACTCGGTATTGCAGATTCGAAATTCTGGAGCTCCATGATTACCTTAGGGAAGTACTCTTTGTTCGCTCACTTACTCTGACCTTACGGGTAAGTAACAATTGTATTGACGCACGATTTATAAAAAAAATGCGTATTCACTTGTAATTGAGCTCTATTTCTCCACCTTAAACTTATAAGGAGATTATCAAATTAAATAACAATTGTATTTGCAAGCTCTGAATATCAATTCGGTAGTAAGTACGTCGCTTTTTGATAGATGGAGTCTCAACAAGATTCTTATGAACTCAAAAACTATGAGGGAGACTTGCCACTATTACTGTCGTCAGCGGTAGGTAGTTAGTGCCGAAACTGACAACACTTGCTTTTCAATATTACATTTCCAGCTTTTTCTGGCCCAGGTGGTTTTTCTGTTGTCACGACAGTTCATTAGTAATTTTGGAAAATTTTAATATCACTGAGGTAGTATTGGTTCTTCCCTCCAATATGAAACACTTACTCATGGCATCTGTGAACTCTTATATATAAATTTAAGTCTGTTAAGACCATTATTTTTATTTTGCATACAATAGTGTTTCTTCGATAATTTGGTCCCACAAAAACTTTTATAATGTGAAAATCTCATCCAATGAGCCCCAAATGCTACTCATAATCTATTGGTGGAGGTCCGTTCTTGCTTTAAAAATATACTGTAATTCATGCCTTTTAATCTGTATTTATTTCCAATGAATAACGCTTTTGATCTCTAAAAATTATGGTCGGTGTGGTCAATGAACTTTTTTTTGATTCACCTAGGAACAAAAAATCTTCATATGTATCATCCCATCTTAATAATATATAATCAATAAAGCTTTCATAAGGTTAAATAATCTTATTCCAGTCATATCTTTTTCTTGGGACGCGCAACCATGCATGGTTTCATCTTTTTGAGGATGATATAAGGCAAATAGGCAAATTTCATATATCTCGTTATCATTATTATTTGGTAAGGAATAAGATGATTAAAAGGTAGTAGAAAAAACGAAATCACACCAAAAATGAGTGGACCTATCTCCTATATAGAATTGATTGCTCCCTTCCACTCATTTAATCTAAAACGTTATATCCATCCCTCATTGTTAAATTCATAGGTCGAAACTACTGAATCTATCATAGAATTCTCTATCGTTTGTCTCATGGGCTTAATATTTGGCACACATATCCATTGATTGATTACATTACTCCCAGTAACTTACGAAGTTAACCTGAAGCTTCTCATATGAGCTCCACAGACTAACAGCAGGATGTCATACCATCAAGTATCCGTTACAGGTTCAATCTGGGTCAGAGGCGCTCATTGGATGCTATTGAAGACACACTAATTACCACAATTTTTATATAGCAATGAACATTCCTCCTATCACTTGAAAATCTTCTTATGTTGTACAATATACAAGAATATGTTGAAAGAATTGGTAGGGACTAATGTTGTGTGTGGCGTAGGAATTGATTAATCGCAAAAGTTCTACATATGCATGAGTTTTCTAGTTTCGTACTGTCATCCAATATACCCTCTTATATTCAGCGCCTCAACCAGTCTGCATTAATAATCTCAATCTTCAATTTCGCCATTAGCGACTGTGCCTTATAATGAGCCGAGTGAGAACAGTTCATGATAATTTACTCCTATATTCGTATATTTCAGCTTTTTTAAAATCTAGATATGACTTGTAGATAGTTCCTGATAACTCCTGGAATATTTTTAAATACTTGTATTTTTATCAAAAAGCTTTTGGTTGTACGTTGGTGCATTTTCCCACCACGCAGGATGACCTCGATTTCCTTAAAACAAAATAAGAAGTAAAGGATCTAATTTACCTCAAATTCTGTGTATAATTTTCAAAAATTAATTGCCATTTATATTGAATATATTTGTTCCCGTCCACAGCCCTCATTCTAATACCCTCTGTAACCAACTCATAATGAGAGAGGCAGATAATACAACTCGCACCACTTGTTCTACGCTATATAGGAGCATCAGCGAGAGACCTCTATGTTTCGAATCGCCACATACTTCGCCATTTCTCATTTGTTGGTAACGACTCATATTAATCACCAAGCTAATGGGGGTCATTGACTTTCCAAAAATTTTTGCCTGACTTAAAAATAAATTAAGCCTTGAATACTCTCAATAGTCAACGATATATTAATCCAAGAAGACGGAAGTGAAAACTCCCTATTCTCCACCATAAGTCAAATACTATATCTTTTTTATCCAGAATGAGTGCTAAGTTATCTAAATGAATTGGGTCTCCAAAGTGGTTATCCAAATTTTTATGGCGTTTTTTGTAATTTGAGAGGGGGGGGATTATTATCTAATAAAACGACCAATGTAATAATGTTTTTTTATTATAATATGGAAATCTTTGTTAATCACAACACTCACACTCTACAACCTTAGATAGCCAAGGGGAATGGGTGTATCTGAGGAAAAAAACTGATTTCTTCAATTTACCTATAGTATAATCTGAAATACTCATTTCCAATTATGATTGTAAAGAGGGCGGAGATTTCCGTCATCCATATAGTAATCCTAAAAATTCTCTCTCTTTGAATCCCGCTTCTACCCAAGATGATGTGCTGCAAGTGGTTGTTAATTTGGCCAGCGGTACTTTGAGTAAGACAGTCGAATGTGAAAAAGTTAACAACAGACGACGGACGGACTAGACGGACGGATCAGACGGAACGACGGGCAAAAAGCGAGTAGCAATATGCTCCTTGAACGCTTCGTTCAGTTGAGGTAAAATCAATGCTAACTTTTTACTAATACTGCAGTAAAATGATGAATATGATGAATATGATGGGACCTCCCCCCCTCCTGCAATGAGTTGGGATGATCCAGCATTTTTAACATAACTTGGTAAGGTAATCTTTTAAAAGTAAATTGTCGTCACAATAAAATTAAATTGTGCAAAGTCTGGAACCTCACAATAAAATTAAATTGTACAAAGTCTGGAACCTCACAATAAAATTAAGTTGTACAAAGGCTGGAACCTCAAAATAAAATTAAATTGTACAGAGTAAAAAGTCTGGAGAGTCATCTGTAAAAAAAACCCAAAAAAAAAACAACAACTAAAAGGGGTAGGTCTACATTATTTTTGAACATTGTAGTAGAAAGGAGACGTGGATAAAAAGACGAATAAATGTTTTGACATCATTAGTTCTGACACACTAATGAACAGCTCATGGTTTGGTCAACAGACGTCACTGATAAAATTTCGAACCTTGATAGGGCAGAGTACTCAAGACGTTTTGTTTACACAATATTGTTCAAGTACAATGTAACTTTTAGACCTATGCTGCTCTTACAAAGTTTAAATACTTACTCTAATTATTGCACTTATCTGTTATCAAATATTCCTCACGTCATTCTAAACTGACGGAAAAGAATCAAGAGCCTTGAAGAGGGGACCCAACACCTTCGATCAAAATATGGAACATGTGTTTGACACAATTTCACTTCCGCGTGAACATCACTGAAACATCACTGAAACGTTTAAATCGGAGCGCATTTGACCGCCCATTTAAAGCGTTTTAACGACTCTACTTTCATTTTATGACTCCCGTCAGACCGTGACTTTCAGGTAAGTTGTAAGTACCGCGGTCTTTTTCAACACACAGTCTAATAAAACCCCCGCAAACGAAGTTGGGTGTTGGGTATTTAGGTTTCACCCTGTCTGTCTGTCGATCCATCCGTCTGTACGAAATAACAACTCTCAGGATTTTAATGAAACTTTGTAAATTGTGGAGTTGTAGATTACATAATGGAGACATGCATGTTGTCTGGGAATTTATCTTGGACATTTTATGTAGAAGATATGAACGTTTGGACTTACGCATTTTACACCAACATGTGCCTAAATGCACTTGTCTGCAACCTCTCCTCAACGACTTGCAGGACTTCTACTTCTACCAGTTTGCGACCACCATCAATCACTGATGATACTGTCACTCTGAGTGCGCAAAATCCCAATTTAAAATTAAAGGGGCATGGACAACATTTTTTGAGACTAAAAATGTTCAAATTTTAGATTGCCAATATTAATGTTTACAATGCTTGACTAAAGTATTCTAATGGTCAGGAAAAATTGTAACGTCATCTGTTGACTTCCAAGTGAGACACAAACATTACAAATCTTTGTTATGTTAACAAGGCCGGAGCCAGATTTTGCTTACATACAGTCCCTGAAACGTTCTACTTTTAAATTACCCGACGACGCAGGACTGACCGCACGCTGAATGCAATTTGGTGAACGGTGAATGCACGGAGAATGCACGCTAAGCAATGAATGAAAAATGACTGAACGCACGGTGACCGCACACAGAAGAATGCACGGTGACCGCACGCTGAACACACGGAAAAATGGTAAAGTAGAACGTTTTAGGGACTGTATATTGAAAATATGCTACTCAACGTTGCATTTAAATAAGGCAGAATTTTTGTTTCAAAATTAGAAGAATAGAAGTTCATTTCTAAAACACCATTAAACAGTGTCTAGTGTTTCTATATGTGGAATCAATCATGGTTTCGTGGGGGGACCAATGATTCGTGGATTTCGGTGGATCAACCTTAACTCATGAATTCACGTTCCACAAGAAAATTTTTTGTTTCCTTTTAAAGCTTTTATAAATATTATACAGTTTGATTAATTTAGTCAATTGCCACGAAATTATGTCATGAACCAGTAAAAATTTTGGTTACCCATGAACATTGGCCCCACGAAATTCAAATGATTTCCCAGTATGTGGGAGAAGGAGGAGAGAAATCTGTGATGGGACTGGGAAATCAAACCCCGGACCCCTGCATAACTTGTCAGGTGCTCTAACCACTGAGCTACCCAAGCAGATAAGCCATGGTCCAGTTAGCCCTAACTACTTAGCATACTTCCTGCCT
>CAJDSM010060758.1:15148-33872 GCA_903981925.1 Ostrea lurida | reverse complement strand
AGAATATGTGAGTAACGAATTTTTGGCCCCGAATTTCAAACTGCAAACATAATGATTAATTACTTAAATGATCTAAAACACTTTTAACATAGAATATCTATCAAAAATTTCATAAAAGATTCACCACTGAGTCATGTTATGTGATTGTAATTTGAAACGTTATGCAAAGAAATAGCCATGCATTATGCTAGAGCATGTCTAATTTTTACTCGGAATAGGCTGAGTCGGAGTACTCGGGTGCTAGAATTCGAGCGATAGATCTGATCAGTACTCAGTTGATAAAAAATTGGGCAAAATCGTAGAACTATAGAGATTACACAGGTTTTTCAACTAGTCAACAGCATTATCAGTACAATTACGTGCAGCCTGCGAAATATGAATAGCTAAGTTGCCACCAAGGTGAAAACGGCTGTTTATCGGTAAGCGATGTATCTAAATGTTTTAATACAATGAGTATCGTTCTCAATTCTTTATAATACTTTAAAAATAACTTATTATGATATAAGTCCCATCCTCTATTTATTCATCTACTTTTGCAATTCTTTGTAATTTTTTTTTTAGTTGTGTAAGTGCCTAAGATGTAATTTTGCTGATTAGCCGATAAGGGCATAACACAATTAACCCATGTAAATATTAACTTACATATTAAACAATCACAATTATTGGATGGAGCCGTTTATACCAAGTTTCAGTTGAATCAGAGACATTTAAATAGTACAATTTGTACTGCTGTGGATAGTCTTGTAAGTTTGATCATCGACAGACGTCTTGGAAATGTTAAATCATTATTCAAGTCTAGCATAAAATGATACCTTCGAGGTAATCTATCTTAATGATAAGACGGCCTTCAGAACACGAAACCAATGCTCTGCACATAATCTACTCAATCATTCATTCTTATCACCCTGTTGCACTTTGGTTTATTTGGAACACATAAACAACAGGACATGTTGTTGATTCTGTTCTGAATGAAAACTGGCAAGTGCGCGCTAGTTAGCTAATATATTTTGTATTTCATGCAAAATGAGGCATAAACTCTCGAAGGGTGTGCTTTAATACCCAAAAACCATAATAAAAGGTATGGTGCTTGAACATGCAATGTAGATCCACATAATTGTACCTCTGAGGCCACCCCTAAATGGGGGATTCATGACCGGTAGGACATGAGAGTGAGTACAAGTAGAATATAAATGTTTAATTTCTTTTGATAATGAAATAGTTGTACAACAAACAATCGAAATATTTCTCTAGTGGCATATGAATAGAAACTTATATGCTTTATTTTGATAAATTGAAATGATAAATTGTAACCTAACTGACAATCAAAGAATTTCCTTTACCGCCTATATTTAATTAATAAATATAACAGCAAGAAACATACCTAATAAAATCTTTCAATTTTGTCACTGTAAGATTTCATTATTAAAACGATTTATTGAAAAACTAATAAATGGTTGACAGCGCTATTTTTAGTTGCCAGTTTAAAAACTATCCAGCTAATTTGAGTATTTGCGATTCGCGTTAGAAGGAACTTATGTACCAGATCTGATAATGAGGGGGTTGACATCTAATGGAAAACTATTGCGTAAGAAGAGGTGGGGTGTACCTAAAATGTCTATCATTTCATTACCTCCCTCATTGCGCGTGTGAATTTAGTTATCCTCTTGCCGCAGAGAGATTAGTTGATAAAACCCTCGACCTTCTCGGCTCCTCTCTAACTACTTAAAGAATTTTATGTGTAGAGAGTCATCACCCTCCCCCTAGGGTATCGGTCGCAGAAAGAACTAGACCCTTTGGGATCTGGGTAATTAGGTAGGCCTAAGATGTTTGGGCTATAAACTAGACACATGTGATATATTGGGGTGCTTATTAAGTGGAACCACGAGGATCGACGCGTGCATTCATGTGTATTCCAATCTTACAGTAACTTTTTCCTCATTGAAATTTTGCTTACGAAGATACATAATATTTATAAGTTCAAGGCAAAAAACGATACAAAAAAACAAAACAAAGAGCGACAAAAGAAGCAAACATAAAGACAAAACAAACAAAAAGGGCGCATCCTCAAAAAAAAACAAAAAAAAAAGATAAAGGAATGGAAAAAATCAGAACCCTCGATGACTAAGTCACGGGACCAACATAGCCAGTTTGGTCCTTTATCTAGAATGTTGTAGATAAGAGGAGTGCAAGGGCAGATCTCGTGTCCCCAGAAAGACACATGTTGGACACAACTTCTCAGTGATTAAGCGATTTGATGCCATAAACTACTTTTCAGATATTTATTCACTGTCTCCTTATCTAGCTATTTGGTTCCTCTCATTTTACTGTTAAAACAGTTAGTTGTGAGGGTCTTACACACAAGACACACAACCAAATACTTATTATTTCCAATATTTTCGTAAAAAAATGAACATGAAGAGCTAGTTATAATATGATGCATTGCAACGCGCTAGGTGCTACAGCTTACAGTTGATGTAATCTTCTGAGGCTGATAGTGTTGTCTTTTATTTTTTTTGTATACTTGTGCGCCGTGCCATGATTTCTAGTTATGAACTTATACGTCGATATTGTGGATGTAGCTCGCTACCATTATAAAAGTGCAAAATGGACATTATCTGCACAATTAATAAGTACGATGGTTTATTCCCATGAATAACCAGGTTCGGGGCTGAGCGGATAACGAGCATATACAAAACATTTTTTAGTGTGGACTATAATCCCATATGTACTAAGATGAGTACATTAAACTTAATACTCAGGGCAGCTCTCATTCTAATACCAAAAAAATGAGCATTAAACGATAGGTTATTATAGGATATAAACACCAAACACGTTGCTAACCATTTCTTGATGTCACTGTCACAACGCCTCGAGCTCAACTTTCATTTTATCTTTTTAAAAAAACTATCATTTAGTTTGCATTATGGTGCTTATAAATGTATTGGCTAAAGGAGGGGTGAGAAATGCGGTCAAACGTAAGTTTGAACGCAAAAGTTCATACACAAGCAGATAATTGAAGAAGGCATGGCAATACTTGTAAAGCATTTTTGTGGTATATTATATACCTTATAGCATACCAATTATTCGGGTTTCTCATTTAATTTTATTCGCTATTCAAAAGGAAATAGCTAAATACCTCAGCTTTCGTTTTTTATTTAGTGCGTATAGAACATACGGGGATTGGACTGCTTTATAATGATAACCATATAATATAAATGTGGCGCGTATTTTCTTGCTATACGAGCCTTGAAAATGTAAAAAATTGCAACTTTTTCAAATTTGGTCAATATCATTAATTCTGTATTTTTTGGGCAGCCTCGCATGTAGAAGATTTCGATACATAATTCCATTAAATCAATGGATTTATCTTTAATAATAATTTACCACTTTTCTCAAGTAGATTTATATGAAATATTGCCTATTTGTCTTTGACGTTTTACCCAAAATATAGAAAATTTTAGTTGCGCAATATGTAGGATGTTTAGGTTGCCTAAAATGCTCATTTTCTCTATTAGGAGTTGGCCACTTTTTTGGTTGCCATGGTAACCACAGTTCCTGGGTGGTAAAAATGCTAAACATCTAATTATTTTTTAGAATTTGAACATGTAATACCCCCTACAAAAAGTTTAATCTCAAAGATCGACCTCATGGTGAAAACTGAGTTTGACCTTGTCATTTCCTACACTTTGCTTCATTGTGTTCGATATGTCTTTAACAGAGAATGACTTCTTAATATGGCATTTCCATGCGAATTGTAATTAAAGTTAGAGCATTATTGGTGAATGTTTTAATATTGAGAGAATTTAAGGTTTACAACGATTTTGTTATCTAAATTTTAGTATACAGCCAATGGACCATATTCGCAGTCTCTCCGGACTTTTAGGCCGCAGTTTGACGCTCCAAAGCTCCACGGGCTCTAACATTCCATTCATTACCTTCACCCCCCATGAATTATCATCTCGAAGATCCAGCTCCACCCGCTCTCGAATAGAGTGAACCTCAATCGTCCAGTATGACCTCAAGTAGCATTCTGAGTTTATCAGCAAATATTGTTGGCGACAGGGTAAACTCGGAAGATGGCTGACAGCTGTGTTACTCTGTTTTTTATGTTTGTGGTTGGTCCTTTGGTATTTGCTATCAATGAATGATGGAAAATGACTTGACTCGGCTGATACGTTTGCAATTTATTGGTTGTGTAACTCGCGTCTTACGAGAAACAAATTATGTATACAGTAACTCTATTATTCATATCTAGCGATATTCCAGAACTTGAAGCGAGAAAGGTGCACTTATAAATTTGTTATTCCGAGCGAGACATTATTGTTGGTGTTACGCCATGATTTGAACGGACTCAGGCTCGATTGTGACTCGTTGCAAGCAGTTAGTAATCCAACGACGGTGTATCCAATCGACCGCTCCTGTTCCCGACTTAGATTATAAATAGGTAACGATTATCACTAGCAGAATTAACTGCAACTCCAAACAAGCCAAATACTGCAAATTTCCGATCAGTCGTACAACAAGTTTGTATTTTTCTCCTCTCACCCCTTTGTTTACGTTCTTCGAACCACGACCTATGCCCCTAGTTTTTAAGCAAATATTCTTGCCAGTTTTATATATCTTCGTTCAAATGTATGGTCTTGTTGATCCAATTATTTGTGAAGTTCCGGGTGGATAGGAAAACACAAAGCTCGCGGACACACCAGTGTGTGACCATGGTTCTGATGATCGAATGAATATCACCAGTCGGGTGGGTCCTGTCAACATACCAATAGTTGACATTGTTTGAATGATCGATATATTGGCAAGATTTGTGTGGTGTATTTACAGATAATATTAAATTTCATACGAGTTTAATCAAACAATTATTGTTTAATCCATAAAAATATTAGAAACTCCTAAAAATAAACAAACATTTGTAAATAAATGGCACACACCAATCACCGTGTTTATTTTTCTTCACCTCCATAATTAAGATGGCGATCGATCAAGTATGGAATATGACACATTATAAGGTGTATCATGGTATTGTACACAATGATGCTTATACATGGCTAGTTCTTCAAACAAAAGCAAGGTATCTGATGACAGCATTATATTTCAAACACCACAAAGGTAGAATTATCTTATAAACCGAAACTTTCTATGGACCTACATAAGCACTCACTTTCAAGAAGTGCATATGACCTGTCACGATTGGATGATTGTTTTGGGCGGATTGCACTACAGTGGTGATATGCGATTGTACAAGTCATACTCAGACCTGAAACCCAGTCAGATGCACCGCGTTGATGATATATAATCAATTCCGATGTGGTTTTAGGATTATTTAGAAAAACCGCATGATATTAAGAATAGTTTTGTCAAATCCGCGTATGTTATGTTTACAATCTGTTATGTTTGCGAGCGTAAGGAAACAATTATTTTCGAGACATATCTTAACATTGATGAAGAGCGGTAGACATTAGAGACGAAGAAGACAAGATTATGGAAATGTGTGTCACAAAATACAGTATAATATTGATTGTATAAGTGTTATCTCTTCTTACTGCAACCTTATAGGTCAGTTCACTGGATTACTGTTGTGATTTATAATACAGGATCTCTTATAGGCGTTGAGTAACAGTATGTATGAACCAAAAGAATCCCGCAAGTGGAACGCTTGCAGAAAAAAAAACTGTTAAGCATTGGGAAACTAAAATGTTGACAGTCAGAGGGAGGAGGGTAGGGGCGGATAGCTTTTCAGTCAGTTAAAACGTTGGTGGAGAGTCCAAGCTTACATTACGTTATTATTATTGAAAATAGACTGCTCCTTTTCAAAAGAGATGGTCACTGTCTGGAGGATTGACCTGGGGTGTTACTGTTGCCTTTTTGTTATATCAGGACCAGAATATCAGGGTAAAAAAAATCATAAATTAAATCTTGACGAATAAAATTAGCTATAATAATATAATAAATCGGTGAGACATCCAATATTTATGTTACACATGAAAGTCACCCTCACACCTTATCAATCCAGTCCCTTCAAATCTACCTCTACAATTAACACGCTTAGTCGATCACAATACTATAGAATCCCAATTCACTTCACACCATATACACAGTCGGACTCTGTGTGATAATATAAAACCAAAAAAACACACTTTGACAAGGGTACTAGCCAATATTTTAAAGTAATTCCACATGAGATGTGTCACACGCTATTCACAAGCCTTAACCCAGTCACGTGCACTTAGCCTAACCCCAGTTCGGGCTACACAGGCACCTCAAAAACCAAGTCACTGCATACATGCCTAACCCAGATGCACTTGGAATAGCGATACATGCACTCCAAACCCAAGCTTCGCCTATGAGCAAGGTCCTAAAACCGCAGTCACCTCACAGCCTAACAAGTCAGCTTGCACAGTGCTTAACCCAGTCACTACAACAGCGCAGTTCAAACCCTAGTCACTTACAGCAGGTCGCTGTGTTATACGGACCCAGTACATGGGCTAGACCAATAAACCATTGGCGACTAGCAGCAGGTGGGACCTCAGGCGCCTCAGTCACTTCAACAGACCTAATCCGCTTAGTCTTTAACAAGCAGCTCTAACCCAGGCACCTGACAGAACCTATTAACGCAGATGTCAAACACATACACAACAATAAACGCAGTCACTATCACCGCTAACCCAGGTCACAACACAGCTCGGAAGACCCCAAAAGGAACTACCCGTCACTACACAGCCATAACCCCAGATCTTTCTACAGCGCTATATAATCCCAGTGCCACTTGCAGACCATAAACTAGTCCACTACAAGCCTAATCTCCTAGTCACTGCACAGGCCGTAAAACCCAGATCAATTGCACAGCCCTAAAACCCTTTCAGTCATGACTCACACCAGTACCTAACATCCAAGGTCAACCTCAACATATCTCTAACCTAAGTCACTACACTGCCTTATAACCCAGTCAACTTAACACGGAGGCAAGTGAACTCCAAGTCACTGCAGACCATAAACCCAGTCACTACACGGCAGTTGCCTATACCCTAGACACTACACCAGGCCACTATGATAACCCAGTACTGCGACACGACCTAAAAGCCCAGTCATTGCATAGCATTAACCAGTCACTGCAAGACCATTAACCGAGTCACTACACAGCCATAACCCAGCACATGTCATCATTCTCTAAACCCCGTCACTGAACGCAGATCATTTTGGAAGCACGCGAGTCAACTTCTAATATCAGAACCCATACCCAGTCCGAACTGGGAACAGCCCTAGCTACCCAGTACTGACGTCCTTCTAACCCAAGTCGGAACATGCACAAGCCTAACCCAGTCACTGGTCAGATACAAAGCTACCCTCAGTCTAACATAACAAGCCGAAGTAAAACCCGAGTCATTTCTGCACAGCAGCCCTCTCTAACCCAGCATCATTGCAATAGGCATAAACCCCGAAGTCACTACATTCAGTCCATAACACCATGCACTTGCACAGCCAAACCCTTCAGTCATCTTTGCACCAAGCCGTAACCACAGTCACTTTACAAGCCGGTAATCTCAATTTCAGCTGTCACAGATCCATAACCAAGTCATTCATCGGCAATCAGCCGCCGGAACCCAGTTTCTGGACTTGGGATACACAGGGCCTAACCCTCAGTCATTACAAGCTAACCCAGTTCAGGTACACAGCCTTAACCCAGTCACTACACCAGCCTTAACCCAGCTCCAACGTCACAGCCAAAACCCGGTAGTCAACTTATCAGCCTTAACCCAGTCACTACACAGTATTACCCAGTTCACTGCACAGCAGAACCACTCACTACAGACCATAACCTAGTCATTCATAAGACCTAACCCAGTCACTATACACAAGGCCGTTTAACCCAGGGGCGTGGGACCAGACAAATGTATAAATACCATGATCTACTACCACAGCGCTCTCCTAGGGAAAACCAGTCCACTATCCCTTCGCCGGCAACCCACAGTTCTTATACTACGACAGCTGCTTAACCAAGTCACTACACAGTGCCTTATTCGCAGTCTCTACAGACATTTCCCAGTCACTGACAGACCATACCTAGTCACTACAGCATGGCTCGTGATAACCCAGTCAATGACACTAGCCTACTTCCAGTTGCATTGCACTTAGCTCTACCTCCGGAGTACACCTCAGCACAAGCCTAACCCATAGTTCAACCTCGCACAGCCTAAAAGGCCTAGTCACTACACTGTCCATACAACCCAGTCACTACACAGCTAACCCAGCTCGACTGCAGATCCATAACGCCAGGGTATCGGACTGTGACCACAGTCACCGGTAACGCATATTTGTCGACTACACAGAAGCCTCAACCCACAAGTCACTGCACGCACCGTAACTCCCAGTCAACTGCAGCACGTCATAACCCAGTCATGTCTTACCACAGCCATAACCCGAGTTCAATCTGACCACAGGACCTACCCGTCATTGCATAGCATAACCCAGATCACTGCAAGACCATTAACCCACATGTCACGTACAACAGCTCTATCGCTCCCCGGCATTGCACGTCCAAAAAACCCAGTACACTGCAGATCATAAACCCAGCACTAATACAGCCGGGCCCTTTAATAACCCATCACTGAACAGCCGTTAACCCAGTCAACTCACAGTTACCTAACCAGAATCACTGCACAGCCGTAACCCTCGTCACTGCAGATCATAACCCAGGTCACTACAACAGCACCTAACCAGTCACCTGCACAGGGTCCTGGAAATAACCTATGTCATTTGCGAGTAAGCAATAAAACCAGTCACATACACAAAAGACCAATCAACCCAGACACTGGCCACAGCCAAACCCAGTCACTGCACAACCTAATCCCGAGGTCACTAGCACAGCCTATCCAGTCATCTGCACAGCCTTGACACGAGTTCAACTACCTTATACAAGCGCTTAACCCACATTACACAGCCGCATAAAACCCAGTCATTTACAACAAGCCGTAACCCAGTTCATTACACAGCCTAAACCGAGCCTTTGCACTACAAGCCTGTAGCGCCAGTCACACATACTGCACAGCCGAAACCCAGTCACTATACAGGGACTTAACCCAGTTGCGACTACACAGCTAACCCTAGTACAGCTGCTCACAGCTGATGAACCACACATCCTCAACTAGGACCTATAAAACCTAGTCATATGCCATAGCGTTGGAATAAACCCGGAGGTGCACTACACAGCCTAACCCCAAGTCACTAGCAACAGCCTTAAACCAGTCTACTGCAACAGTCTAACCCAGTCCACATACACAAGGGTCCTAACCCAAGATCACTATCTCGAGAGGTCTCCTTTAACCCAGTCACTGTGCACAAGGCGCTAACCCAGGATGTCACTAACAGCCACTAACCAGTCACTGCACAGACCTAACCCAGTCACTGCCACAGCCTCTAACCCAGTCACTACATCAGCAATAACCCAGTCACTACCACGAGCACTAACCCAGGTCTTGACAAACTACACAGCCTGTCATAACCCAGTCACCTTACACAGCCAACCCGAGCTCACATTGCACAAGTCATTAAACGCACTCACTTATTCAGCACCCATAGAGCCTAAGTATTGATAGGAGCCCGCTAACCCAGTCACTGCACAGGCCATAAACCGCCAGGTCACTGCACAAGCCTAACCCAGTCACTGTCTCAGATCAATAACCCACGTCACTATCACAGGCCTAATCCAGTCACTTGCACAAGGCCTAACCCAGTCATTGGCATGGTGCATAAGCACCAGATCACTAACGATCATAACCCAGTCACTACACAGGGCGTGAACCAGCTACTGCCACAGCCTTTATAACCCAGTACTAGACACAAACCCTAACCCAGCTCACTACACAGCCCTAATAGCCATTTACAGTCTGCACAGCCTAACCACGGAGACGTACACAGTTCACTTGAACCCTAAGTCACATTACACAGCCTTGTTTAACCCAGTCGGATTACACATGAACTAACCCAGTCACTACCGCACAGCATTTACCCAGTCACTCGCCCAGCCAAAACCAGTCCACGGGTATACAGACCTAACCAGTCACTGCCAAGCATGAACCACTCACTACAGACATAAACTTAGTGCGAATTTGCATAGCGCAAACCCTCGAGTCACTACAACAGACCTAACCCATCACCTGCACGAGCCCATAAACCCAGTTCACTACACAGTCTCCGATAACCCAGGTCACTACACAGCCTAACCCACACGTCTACTCCCCCGCTCGCGTCAGTCTCCTGCACAAGCCTATTAACCCAATCACTTTGCCACAGGCACCCGTAAACCAGATTCACTTACATCAGGGCCCTAACACCAGTCATTACACACAGACCTTCTAAAAGGCGCAGGCAGTCATTACACGTCTCTCTTAATCTACCAAGTCACAATAACAGCAGCCGGGGTTCCACGTACTCGAGACCGCACAGGCCTAAACCTCATGTCACATATATCAGGAATAATCCCAGTCACTACACCCAGTCTTTGTTCTTCAAATATTAACCAGATTCCATACTCTGACAGCGGTTAATAGAACATTCTCACCTACCAGACCATAACCTAGATCATGCAGTACCCTTATACGCAGTCACTTACACAGGCCTAACCCAGTCAACTGCAGCAGAGCCTAACCCAATCACTATTACACAGTCTAACCTATGCACTAACTCAGGGTTTCTTAACCCAGTCACTACCACAGCCATAGACCCAGTCACGGCACAGCCTAACCAGTCATACGCTCAAGCGGGATGAAATTCCCAGTCCCAGGTCACTGCACAGATCTCTAGACCTGAGGCTGCACTTACCTCATAACCCAGTCACTACACAGCATAACCAGTCATCGTAGACTCTATTAACCCAGTCACTACACAGTCCTAACCTGATTAGTCACTATCACAGACCTAAACCCAGTGTGCAACTGCACAGACCTTTAACCCAGTCATTGCATCTTGAGCAATAAACCAGTCACTGACAAGCCATAACCCAGTCGAGGTCGTACAAGCCTAAAGAAGGCCACAGCACTGCACAGTTACCCATAGGACCCAAGTCACGGTCAGATACAATGAACCCTCAGCTCATGACTATATAGGCCGAACCCAATTTGTCGATCTACACAGCCTAATCCATGTCACTGCAAGTCCTAACCAGTTAACTATACACATGCATAAACCCCGTTTCATCTGCACAGCCTAGGACCAGACACCGTCTCTAATGCACAGCCATGATAAACCCAGTGCGGACTAGACACACAGCATCAAAACCAGTCACAATACCACCACGCCTAACCCCTCATGTCAGCTACACAGCCTATACCCCGAGTGCCTACACAGGGCCTAGACCCAAGTCACTTGCACAGCACATAACCCAGTCACTGCACAAGACATAAACCTATCTTCACTTACATACCATATTTGAAACCTAGTACCAATATGCATAGCACTGAATCCACTTTACCACAGGGCCTGCACTAATACTCAGTCATCATAACAACTGCCATAAACCCTATGTCGACCTTAACACAGTTTTGTACCTAAAACCCAAGTCACACTGCACAGTTTTCTCTTCTAACCCCAGTCACTTGCACTGGCCTAAAAACCCTCCAGTCTAACTACACAGGTCTGATAGATGTTAGGACTAAAACATTCAAGAATCTAACCAAGTCACTGCACAGGGACCTAAATCCTCTTCAGCTATCACTCCTAAGGGACCAGTCGCTATACAGCCTAGAGAGTCTAAACCCAAATCTACTGGCACAGCACCCTAACCCGCTAGTCACTACACAGGTCGCTATATATTTCACGAGATCACTACACAGCATCACCCAAAGTCAATTCTTGCAGACACAAGTAAACCATCGTCCCACTACACGCCTAACCAGTCACTGCACCGCCTAATTCCCAGTACACTACACAGAGGGGCACCGCTCCCCGTGTCACTGCATCGAGCCAGGTATTAACCATCGCTTCAATACTACTAGGGGCCTCCCCAGTCACTTGACACAAGTTATAACCCCAGCGAACCCTAGCACAGCGCAAACCACAGTCACCGCAGATCATAACCCAAGTCACTACAGGTACAGCTCCTTGGTAAGGCCTCTATGTGTCATTTCTGAACAGCTTAACCCAGTCATGCACAGCGCTAACCCGAGGTCACTACACAGCCTATACCAGTCAGCTGCACCCTAACTTCCAGTCACTGCAGACCCGATAACCAGTCACGCACATGCAGAAACCTCAACCAGTCATGCACATGCGCATTGACCACTCACTACAGACACATAACCATTATAGTCAATCTGTTCAATGCTAGCACTTTAACCCAGTCACTACAGCAGCCTTTAACCAGTTCACTGCACCAGCCTAGACGCAGTCAACTTAAACAGTCTATAACCCAAGGGCAACTACACAAGTTCTAACCCTCTAGTCCTAGGTCCTCCACAGCCACTTTAACCCATCTACTGCAAAGTCCTCATTAACCCAGTGGCACACGAGCAGAGCCGTGGCTTAGACCCAGTCAACGGCACAGTCCTAACCCAGTCACTGCACAGCCTAACCCAGTCACTACACAGCATTACCCAGTCACTACACAGCCTAACCCAGTCACTACACAAAGCCCTAACCCAGTCACTACAACAGGCCTCAAGCCATCACTGCCACAAGCATTAATACTCACTACAGACATTAACCTAGTCGTATTTGCATAGGCCTAACCCAGTCACTGCACAGGCCTAATCCAGTCACTGTAAATAATCATAACCCAGTCACTACACAGCCTAATACCAGTCACTGCACAGCCTAAAACCCGTCATTTCGCATAAGCATAACACAGTCACTACAGATGATTAACCCTAAGTCACTACACAGCCTATTAGAACCCAGCACTTGGCACAGCCAACCCAGTCACTGCACAACCTAACCCCGCTCCTCACGCCTAGCCAGTCACTTGACACAGCGTAAACCAAGTTCATATCACAGGCCTAAACCAGTCATTAACCCGCCTTAACCCAGTCATTACAAAGCCGTAACCCACTCACATACACAGCCTTACCCAGTCACTGCACAGTTCAAACCCAGTCGACTATACAGCCTAAACCCAGTCACTGCACAGCATGAAACCACTCACTTACAGGGACCTAACCTAGTCATTGCATAGCCAACCTCAGTCCACCATGACACAAGTCCGTTAACCCAGTCACTGCACCAGCCAACCCAGTCACTACACAGTCTAAACCCAGTCACTACACAGCCTCTAACCCAGTCACTGCACAGCTCTAACGCCAGTCATACACAGGGCCTAACCCAAGTCACCTTACCAGCCTAACCCAGATCATTACACAGGACGCTAACCCAGTCCATCTACACAGCTCCAACCCATCCATACACTCAGCCTTACCGTTCACTGCACAGCCAAAACCCAGTCCCACTATTACAGCCAACCAGTCACTACAACAGTCGTAACCCAGTCACTGCACAGCATGAACCACTCCCCTACGACCATAACCTAGTCATTGCTAAGCCTACCCAGTCAACTACACAGCCATGACCCCAGAGTCACTGCCCAACAGCCTACTACCCAGTCCACATACAACAGTCTAACCCAGTACACACACAAGTCTAACCCAGTCACTACACAGCCTTTAACCAAGTCCACTTGCACAGCCTTAACCCAGTCACTACACAGCCTAACCCAGTCACCTGCACCCAGACTCCGTAACGCTTAGTCACACTACACTGCCCTAACCCAGTCACTACACTAGGCAGATAACCCAGTCACCTTGTCAGACCATGCCCGCGGTCACTACACAGCCTAAACCCTAGTTCACTCACAACAGGCCTCAACCCAGTCACTGCACAGCCATAAACCCAGTCATGCCATAGCATACCCCAGTCCACTGCGAGACCATACCCACAGTCACTACACAAGCCTTAACCCATAGCACTGCCCAGCCAAACCCAGTCACTTGCATATAATAACCCACCCACTATAATACAGCCTAACCAGTCACCTACACAAGCCTAACCCAGTCACTGCACAGCCATAACCCAGTCACTACCACAGCATAACCCAGTCACTGCACAGCCAATAAACCAGGCACGCACAGCCTAACCCAGTCACTACACAGCATAACCCAGTCACTACACACGCCTAACCCAGTCACTACACAGCCTAACCCCAGTCACTACCACCAGCCAACCAGTCACTGCACAGCCTAACCCAGTCCCTGCCACAGCATTAAACCACTCTCACTTACATGACCATAACCTAGTCATTGCCATGCCAAACCCAGTCACGGTGCACAGCCTATACACCAGTCATTACACTGCCCTAACCAGACTCACTTACTCAGCCTACACCAAGGTTCACTGCACAGTCCTAACCCAGTTCACTTGCACTGCTTAACCCGAGCTCACTACACATGTGTGGCCTAAACCCAAGCAGCTGCCACAGCCTAAACCCAGTCACTACACAGCCTAACCCACGTCGCTATACAGCCTAAGTTAAACCCAGTCAACTGCACAGCCTAACCCAGTCACTACACAGCCTAATCATCCTATCACAAGCCTAACCCAGTCACTGCAGACCATAACCATGTCACTACACAGCCTACCAGCACTTTCACCGCCTAATGCCAGTCACTACACACCTAACCCAGTCACTGCAGACCTATAAACCATGTCACGTACACAGCCTAACCCAGTCCACTACACAGCCTACCAAGCACTGCCAAGCCAAACCCAGTCACCGCAGATCATATACCCATCACTATACAGCCTACCAGTCAGCTGAACAGCTAACCCAGTCAACTGCACAGGGCCTAACCCAGTTCACTACAACAGCCTACCCAGTCAGCTGCACAGCCTAAACCAGTCACTGCAGACCATTAACCAGCACTCCGTGTCCTAACCCAGTCACTGCAGGACCATTGAAATCCAGTCCACTACACAGCCTTAACCCGTCACTGCACAGTCCTATACCCAGTCATTCAGCATACACCCAGTCAACTACAGACCATAACTCTCAGTCACTGCACAGGCCTAACCCAGTCATTGTCGATAGCGTAACCCAGTCACTACAGATATAACCATGTCGACTACACAGCCTAACCCAGTCACTCACAAGCATAACCAGTCACTGCACAGCATAACCAGTCCACTCACGCCTAACTTTAGTCACTAAATAATATTTTTCTAATTAATGATTTGTAATATATCTCGTGGAAGGGTGAATGAATTAATTCTATACATATATAAGGATGAATGACTAAGTGTGCATATGATTTATTGAATATTGATAATTTGAAGATGATAAGATTCAATGTTTTGTATTTATGTTATTAAGTGAAAAAATCATTTCCTCATATGCGATTTCATAAATTGTCTCATACTCATGCAATGAAATAAAAGATCAAGGTAATTTATTTATGTCAGTGTCTTAAACTAACAATTGAATTATATTATTGTATAGTCATTAGATGGTATATATTTCACAAACTCATCTTTAATTACAGCTTTTTTGCAGATCCTTTGACTACCTCTGTGATTTCCTGAGAGTTAAGCATGGAATGATGGCGCAATAGCACTCTCACTAAGGGCATGGAGAGGACAAACGATGAAATTTGATCGTTATTGTGCTCATATTTGCCAGATCAAAAACCATTCGAAGAGTTTGAACTTTTTAAGCACCAGATAAAGTTCTTTTTTCATTTGATTTAATGTTCAGTAAAAACTATAAATCTTTTCATAGTACCCTGTAGGCTTCATTTGTTGTTATTTTCTTAATTGTTATATTAGCAGCTTAATTATTAATTATTGTTTTATTTCTTCTTTATTTAGCTCACCGCGGAGCGGAAGGCTCGGAAGTGAGCTGTTCTGATCAAATTTTTGTCCATTGTCCGATCGGTGTTGTCGTTTGCGCTTGTCGTTTTCGATACAACTTTTACACATTTTCATCTTTTTTCTCCAAAATTTGGCTTGGCCAATTTTTAAACGAAAATGGGGAACGAAAAGCATTCCTTGGGTGAAGGGATCTCAAGGGTTTTTACAAAATAATAGACCATTTCCATTTTCAAAGAATGAGATCGTGCGTTGTGGTGTTTTTTCTCTTCTCCTTAGTCAATGTTATTTATATATTCATTTGTCCTCTTTATTGATTTTGAACTGGTTTTCCAGTGAGTTGATGTGGTGCATGGGCCTCTTGTTTAAACATTATTTTTGAATCTGATTTTTTTTTTTTTGTTAGCGAAAGTCACTTTTGGATATAAAACTCAATAGATTCAAGAAAGTGGTTTGAAGGCAGATGGCGATTTGAACAAATTATAAGGTTAGGTGTACTAATGTACATGTGTAGAAGGTAACATCATTACATGTATAAAATGATGTAAGTATTGATAGATTTTTGTGCATTTACTTTTGCATAAATGACAGTTATGATGTGGTCTGCTCGGTTTTTCTGGTTTAATGTGTGTTCATTTAATGATCGTAATTTTCATTCTGTAGAGGTGGTGTGCAGCAAGCCTTTAGACAGTGGGGTTGAAAAGCACAAAACAAATTTGAAATATGAAGTTTCTTTGAGGACCAAAAAGCAAAGTCCCTGTGTCACCTGTTGACAATTCTGTGGAATGATTTTCTTCCAGACAGTAGCCAAAGGGGTAACATATATTGGGATGTTTACCAGTAACATTGTATAAAATGTACATATTTAAAAATGGAAATGCTATTTATTTAAATTGTGCTAATTTGATTGATATTGTATTGTATAATGTCTCTCCCCGGCAAACAATATTGAAGGGGGGGGGGGGGGTGGGAGGGGCAGGTTGGTGGGTGGGGGGATATGTAAGGAATCGACTCTTGTCTGGCTGTCTATTAACTTTTTCACATTTCAACTCTTCTCAAGAGACCGCTAGGCCAAATTCAACCAAACTTGGGTACAAATCATCCCTTGGGTTAAAAAGGACCCAGCCCTCATCAAAGGGGGAGAATTTAACGTTGTGGAAATTAAGATTGCGCATTTTCGTCTTATTATACTGATCTGTTTGGGAGGACCCAGATGTTCGTTCACAATTACGGAAGCCCCTCTTACCTTGCCCAATCCTTGCTGTGACGTCTCGCTTGTCTGTGTCCGTCCTGATTTGTCAATCACATTTCCCAGGTAGACAAATAAAGACTCCATCTCTCTGATGGTCTCTCCACCACTGTGATTGGTGTGTTGGCTTAAGTGGTTGGTTTGATTTCATCAGTTTCGGTCTTTTTTTCTGGTTTATCTTAAGCCCCCGTCCCCTGCTGATCGTTGTTTCAAGGCGTAGTTTGGTCTTGTCCTGCATTCGGGAATAGCTGAATGTGGGACAGGGAAGTGCCAGCGCTCCTTCCGCAAAGTTGAGGGTCATCCAACTGGTTCAGAGTCCCCCACTGGTATACTGTTTTTCCTGCCTGTTGTAGTGATCTTCAAGATCCAAATCAATGACCAGCAGGAAAGAGGGACTGCGGACAGTAGTGCACCCGACGTCTCCATCTTCACCCCGCCACTGTTCTGACAACTGGCTGGCGTGGGCGATGTGTGCAGCTCAGTTTCCTGGTTTAGGATGCAGCGGATGAGGAGATGGTCTTTCTGGGGGTATAATCCACAATGTCTCCGCAGGCTTCCACAGCCTCGTCTTCTCTATTCTACGATTGTTGAATGCATTCTCTTAGTCTATGAAATTGATTTAGAGGAGGGGGGGAGTTCCACTCTAGTGACTGTCCTCAAATATTGAATCGTAGGCTGGCGATCTTGGTCAGCACAGGAAATCTGTTCCTGCGGAAGACCCGGTCCTGCTTGTCTCGGAGCTTAGGGTCAACTGCCCCCTATCATCCTACTCTAGCAGGACTCTGTTGGAGAACCTTTGCCCCGGCACCAACAGGAGAGCATTAATCACCTCTTAGTAAATGCTGCAGTCCCTGAAAGTCTCCTTTCTTGGCAGTTTGACTCGACGAAGTCCCTCTTCATCTGGACTGGTATCTCTTCCTTCTCCAGATCTGCTGAAAGGCTGATTGTAGGGATGGTGACAGTGGTATTCCGTGTCGTCTTGGATGCTTCTGCTTGATTATGTTGGTCCCAGGCCCTGCATGCTATTCCATTCTTAAGGTGTTGCCATGGCCTTTCGCTGATCATACTGGCTTTAGAGGTTTGTCACAGTTTTGCAATGAGGGTAGCTCTGTCTCTGATGGTGGGTAATGTCTGGTAGTGTCTTCAGGGGCAGGGTGGCTTCAACAACTTCTCTGAAGTGTTCTGCCCATCTCTTTCAGTGTTCCTAAGTTGTTGTCAGGTTTGCCATCCTTTGTTTTTAGGACTGGCTTGGTACTGTCTGTGTTAGGGACTTAGCCCCGCCAGACTTCTGGTGATCCAGGTATTAGGCCTTTAGGTTCCCTTGACCGTGGCATGTTTAGGCTTGACTGGCCAGTTCCTCATTATAGATCTTCTTATCCTTGCATTTGATGCTCTTGTTCACTAATCCCTGTTCAGTGCCTGGTATTAATCTTCTTAAATGATTTTGCCTTAGCTGCCTTGTTCGGCTCATGTTACCAGTGTAGCTTTTCTTCCTTCTTTCCTTATCTCTTATTTTTTCTGGCGATAGCTATCTAAAAGAGATCCACTCTAATACACACATCAGTTGCTTCACATAATACAAGAATCAGTTGACATCAGTGCTTTACATAATACAAGACATCG
>CAJDSM010060758.1:0-15129 GCA_903981925.1 Ostrea lurida | reverse complement strand
TTCACATTATACAAGACAGCAGTGCTTCACAAACACATGTACATCTTGTTTCCTCTTATCAGAGATTTCTAATGTACATGTAATTTTCTTCTTCATAAAGCAACAGACAAGTACTGGGGTGTTTGTGTTCTTGGAGGATACAAGCAGCAATGGAACCTTTGTCAACGGGGAGAAAGTTGGTGAGTCAGTGGACAGAATACGTCAAATAATTCATGTCATGATTAAGTCACAAAAAGTACAAGTCCTAAGAGACTTGTGGGAGCATTAGCATTAATCCACAAGAACTATGTTAATATCTAGAAGTATAGCAAGCTCAGCTTTCTTCACTGTACAAATTTCTACTAGTTTATAGTCAATACATTGCATCTGTGGAGTTTAAATGCAAAAATTGGGTACATAAAATTATTTTACTTTAATTTAATGTTTATGTCTTGTAGGCAAAGGAAACAAGCAGGTTTTGAAAAATAATGATGAAATAGCCCTTGCTCTGAAGAAGAATAAAGGTAAGATTTTTGATTTATATGATATTATGTGCAGGTTATAGCTTAGTTAATATACAAAAGTTTGAAATTAATCTTTAATTTTGTTTGAAGCATTTCACATCTGAATACACTAAATATAGTACAGGTTGCTTACATCTATTTATTCTAAATACACTAAAAGTACAGCTTGCATATACATTGTACCTGTGTATTGTAATTGATGTTATTATACCCCCGCTAGCGAAGCAGGCACCAGTGGGGTGGGGTGGGGGTTATATTGATGATTGATCCTGTGCTTTGTTCGATTGTTTGTCCATTCCCGCCTCTCATCTACTACTTTTCTAAAACCACTATTAAAACAGAATTCTATGAAACTTTCAGGGATTCTTTATTAGAGGATGCCATTATGCACCTCCTATTTTAACTTTTGATCTGAATGATTTTAGGGAAGTGGAGGGTATCAGCGTGCATGTTCCTAGCCCGCAGTATGGAGCGGATTGTAATTATAGTTTACGTATGTACCTGTATTTTGTGATTTCAGCGTACATGTTCCTGGACCTTAGTATGGATGAGGATAGTACCTTACCCCAGCTGATTCGAGATAAATACACCCTGGGCAGGACTCTGGGAAAGTAAGACATATCTTCTTATATATGCATCATAGTATTCTTGTACTGTCACAGAAAAGGATGGTCCTGTGTGTGGGTTATTTTATAACATGGTTTTGTTAGTAAAGCATCTTATATTTTCCTGTAAAGAATCACTGATGATACTCCCTGTAATATATTTAGGGGAAATCTAAGTGGAGAAAGATGGAGGGCTTTGTGATCTGTGTCTGTAGTTGTTTTCAAATCTCACTTGAAAGTGAACAACTGAACTTTTTCTTCACTGCTTAAAGTAATACCACCTGTATGTGATGTCATAAGATTTTGCCAAATCAATGATCTATTTAGATTTATACATGAAAAGAATATAAATTTGTGTTGATCTCTCTTCTGATAGTCATTGTAAAAATTCTGTTAAATGTAATGTATTTGAAAAGCCTAAGTTATTATACATGTGTATGTACATGAGTAAGCAATATATTGAATCCAAGGGTAATAACTCTTGTTTTCCTTGATTTCTTTATAAAGTCCACGATACAATAAATTTCCTTTAGTTTTCACAGACATTTTACCTATTTTTGTAAAGAAGCAGTTTCATGACATAGTTGTGAATACTGTCTTGTTCTCATCAATGTTTGTGAAATGTTGATAATGTTAATGAAAGACAATTTCAATTATGTGTATCTCATATCTTAAAAAGTATGATGTCCTATGAAATATTTTATCTTATAATTTATTGATTTTGATTCTAACAAATGGAAATAATTCACTTTCTATACTTTTATCT
Organism: Ostrea lurida; assembly: GCA_903981925.1. NCBI lineage: Eukaryota > Metazoa > Mollusca > Bivalvia > Ostreida > Ostreidae > Ostrea > Ostrea lurida. Next base: position 13,255 of record CAJDSM010060758.1, on the reverse strand, counting down.
GATAATAATTTGAGTGTGGAGTTTACCTTAAGACGATAAACATTTTTACTTTAGTCAATGAAGCATTTACATATTGATTACAAGAACTGAATATCTCTAACTAAAGTAAAGGTTGTCATACTAGCTCCTTTACTAGCTGAATCTGATTATTATTCAACAGAGGTGCCTGTGGTGAAGTGAAAATAGCATTTTCCAAAGGTACCTGTGAAAGATTTGCTGTAAAGATTATATCCAAGAAGAAGTTTACAGTGGGAGGCAATAACCAAGTGGTAAGTCAAGATGCATAGTTAAGATGCATGGAAGGGGAGGAGTGTGGTGATTAGTTTTCTGTCAATTAATGTATTCATTAACTGATTTATTTCAATTACATTTCAGAATTTGAGTCAACAAGTTATGAATGAAGTTAATTTATTGAAAGCATTAAAGCATGTAAGTATTAAGCATTATAAATAGCATTGTATCCTGGGTGAATTTTTTATACACTCAAATATGTGATGTATTATGGTATGACGTCATTTGTCCGGACCTTGTTGCCATGTTACAGATTGAATTATCTTTCAGCTTGATATGTTTGATCACCATGATGAGAGAAAGATGTTGTTTTTCTAAGTTAGAGACCAAAGGTCAAGGTCATAATACCACTTAGTAGGAAAACCTTACAGGCAGGATACAGACCGAACCATAAGCTCCAGGATCTTACAGCTTGCCACATTTGATCACCATGATGAGAGGGAGATGCGTATGGTATTTCAAGGTCAAAAGTCAAGGTGGTAGTATCAGTTAATAGGAAGGCAGATGGAACTATTTTGGTTAGGACTTTCAAACTTGATAAACATAATCCTCCTGCCAAATGGAGGATGTCTTGTTCTACAGGGTCAAAGGTCAAGGTTGTAGTATAATTTGTAGGATAACCTTTCAGACATAATTCAGACTGAACTTTTGGGCCTAGGACCGTTAAACTTGGAATACATACACTGTATGTCAAGCAGAGGGTGTGCTTATTGTTTCTCAAGGCAAGGTTGTAGTAGAAGAGAAACACCTTATATTACAAGCTTGTAGCTTTTCACAGACATATTATGTACTATTTGCAGTCCTCTTGTTATTCTTTTGTGACACTGGTTTTTTTTTTTTTTTTTTTTTTTTTTTTTTTTTTTTTTTTTTTGGTTTTTTGTTTTTGTTTTTTTATGGTTTTCTTTTTTGTTGTTGTTTTTTTTGTTTTTTTCTTTGTGACAATGTTGCAAGGAATAAAGTATTCCAATGTGTGTTTGTAAACTTTTTATGAATATTGTTTTCATTTAACTTGACCTTTCAACTGAATGCTTTCAATTGATATGCCTTCACAAAATGTAGTTGTAAATTTACATCTGGTAGATTTGATGACTATTGTTTTCATTATTTGAAAACTTTAATTTGACCTTTCAACTGAATGCTTACAACTGATGTGCCTTCACAAAATGAGTGTTTATTTGAGGTGGACAAGGGGAAAAAAGTATTGGGATGGTCAAGCCTCTGTTTTACTTGTATATGTGTTCTTGTGAACAATGCTCTCTATGAAAGTATAAAGTGTCCTAGTGAAATGAGCTTTCAGATTTTCTGGTATATTTACAGCCGTGTATAATAAAGATAGAAGATGTGGTGGACACACCTGATGTACTGTATATAATTCTAGAACTGTAAGTCTGCTATAAATACTGTCTATCTAAAACCAATATTAGAATATAGTAAATTTTATAAAAATGAATTCAATATTTAATTCAATATTCTTAAACTTGTGCATGGTTGAAATCCTGTTAAGGAAACACTTTCACAATGTTTCAGATACTCATGTCAGTACACATTTACAGTTCAAGAAAAAATGTACAAATACTATTCATTGTTTTACATGTTTTCAGAGTAGACGGTGGTGAATTGTTTGACAAGGTGGTCAGCATTGGGCAATATGATGAACCTACTGCTAAACTCATCTTCTACCAGATGGTGTGCGCTGTCAAGGTAAAAGTTCAGTCTTTGGTTGGTTTTTTTTTTTTTTTTGGTACAGAGAAGTCATGCTTATATGGGTGCTAGCTAGGTCCAGCACTGCCATTAATACCTCGACGTTACATTGTATTGTTCTCTCTCTCTCTTTCAGTATCTTCATGATGAAGGAATTACACACAGAGATTTAAAGGTACGAAACTGAATCTGGAAAGCTAGAGTATGTAGAGAAATTTCGTGTGCCTGGAATTTATTCTAGTTTTAATTCTCTAATGATTCTTATTATGGTTTTGTTTTTATCAGCCCGAGAACATTTTATTGTCAACAGAGGAAAATGAATCATTGATTAAGGTTTGTATGACATTATTACGTACAGCTGTTTTAACCAATAACATCGAAGTTTTTCAGGGTCTGCTAGTTTCAATTTGTCTTTCTCTCTATCCAGAAGAATGTTATGTCCTTGCTGAAGGTCAAACAAAGGTCATACATACTCTGATCCTTACATAAATTATGAAACATCTGAATGATGATCATTTGCTCAACTTCATATTGTAGTCACTGTGATATACATTTTAAAATATTGTTTCAGATTTTTATCAGAATTATGTCTCCTCATTTCCAGGGGAAACATATGTTTGTATTTTCTGTCTGATGATCTGTCACATAATCTTGGGAATGCTTCTCCTCCTGTATGGCTAGTTAGACTTGAAATTTTGTACTATGCTTTATTGCCAATGGGATGTGAGGATCCAGTTATTTTCCTAAAAGTTTTAGATGATCTAAGAGGGGTGGAGGATATAAAATGGTTTGTGAAAACCATTTCCATTTGCAGATGTGCATACTTGTGTTATTGAGACAGGAGGATCCAATTATTTTCCTGAAAGCTGCAGTGGACCTGAGAGAGATGAAGGATGTAAATAAAATAGCCTGTGAACACTCTCCTACATGGCTACCTGCTAGTTACCTGATAGACTTGAAGTTTTGTTAAGTGCTTCATTACCATTTGTTGATGAATGTGAGAATCCAGTTATTTTCTTGAAAGTTAAAGTGGATCTAAGAGGGGTGGGGTGTAAAATAGCTGGTGAACACTTTCTCCTTTACAGCTTATTGGATTGAAATTGTACAATACATGTATTTCATTATCATTTCTTGATGTTCACATTGTTCGGACCCAATATCTAATATTTTCCTACAATTTACAGTGGATCATAGAGAGTACTCTATAACTTTTTGTCATGAGCAAGGGTATTTCCACTTTCCTACTGGTACATTTAGCAAATAATAATTACTTTGGTTTCAAATAAGTAGAATTCAGCATGTAAAACTGGATATTTGGATTACCTTGTTGAGGGTGACGATTTATTTTCATAAAGAGATCCTGTTAGGGTATGGAATCGGAAACTCAAGGGTACAAATGTAAGAGTACCAGGGTATACTTATTTTTGGTGTGTCTGCAAAGTTATTTGTTCCACAAATTCAGAGATCTGCTTGTACATGTATATATTTTAAATTGATCTTTGTGCAGGTTACAGACTTTGGACTGTCCAAGTTTGTTGATGCCGGGAGCATGATGAAGACTTTCTGTGGGACCCCCTCGTACCTAGCCCCTGAGATCTTGCTGACAGTGGGGATGGGGGCATACACAAAGGCCATTGACTGTTGGAGTCTAGGGGTCATCCTTTTTATATGGTAGTGTATTCTGCATGAAAGGATGCTTTCATCATCACAATATGTAGGAAAAAATGGACAACTTTTAAAAAAAAAATTCTTTGGTCAACACATTATACAAGGATATACTTTTGTTTGTAAGGTACAATATGATTACATCTTCATGGAGAAATATACAAAACCACTTCCCAAAAGAATTCATTTGAACATCGGACATTACTTTTTGTGAATTACCCTGAATGAAAACAATAGAAAATTTCATTAATTTACTGTAGATTACTAATATGTACGCAGAATTATCATCATGCAATTTCTCATGATGCATCATTTGCAAAATGAAATTATGCGGGGTTTTTTTTTTTATATTGCTAAAATACCTGTGAAAGCTCGAAATCAACAGAGCACTCTTGAATGTATGTTTTTGTGATTTGATGTTTACCAGTCTTCTCACAATATTAAGTAAGGCATCAACAGTTAATTGTATGTTAATCAGAATATCTAGGATGTGTGTCTCATGTCTGGAACTGTATAAGATGATATAAAACAAGTCTTCTCGCACTGGTATATAATGAATAAAGCATTCTAAATATGCTGGTGTGAGGTGCCTCTCAATAATATCATATAGTTTAAAAAAAGACATTTCTTATATTTACATTTTAATCTTTTTAATTACATCTACATTTTGATTAAGATTAAAATGTTAAATGCTCATTGATATTCAGTGAATAAATTATTTTTAAAGTTGACAGTTTATATGATAACATTATGAATGAGTAAATATTTCCAAGTAAAATGCCAAATCATATGGATTGTTATGCCATTTTAAAATAAGATAAATGAGGGAAGTAAATCAATTTATAATCTAAAAGTTGAATGTATGTTTCTATAATATTTATTGTTTCAAAAGGTGTGAGTGGGTGTATAGTTTGTGTAAATATTGTACAATAAAAATAATTTCATTACTTAAAGATTTTGTTAATCATATACATGTAGAACAGAAATAAGAAGGGAAGAACTAGATCTACAGGTTGAACTTTGTTTTAGTTTGGCAGGGTATCCTCCTTTCTCTGATGAGAGAGAAGATATGGCTCTGGACAAGCAAATCAAAGAGGGGCACTATACATTCCCTAAGGAGTACTGGAAGGACATATCTGAAACAGGTACTTTATTTTAATCTATAGAGGTTATAGGTATTAATGCAAGTAGTACAATATTACAAATATATCTGCATGAAACAAGTTTTTGGTTTTACTTGTACAGTTAAACTCCAACAAACCGGTCCTCCCTAAACTTCGGTCGATTTTTGAAGACCAACAGAAATGTTAGCATTTTCATATAAATAAATTTTCACAAAGCTGGTCACCCCTGAAACTGGACACTGGCCACTTTTTAAAAAACATCTGGTAACGAATGTGTAATTTCCTCTCATAATACTGACCACTTTTTTAAACATGAAAAAAATGATAGTCAGGTGTGAAAATGGCCCACTGAAGGCAAATGACTGGTCATCAAACACATTTTTACAGTTACCAGTGTTTTTGTCAATACTGGCTATATTTTTATAAGTCAATTAGACAAAAAGTGTAAAAACCTTGTGATCACAAATGTCTTTTGCACAAATTACTCTTTCCTTACAACGGTACTAGACATTTAAGACAAAGTGAAAAATGCTAGATTAATGCATTAATTTTTGCAGATATCTTTAAAATACATAATTATGTTTACTTATTCAAAATCAATGATAAATATTAAACAAATTAAAACCAATTTTTATTTTTCAGCAATAGACCTCATTAAAAAGTTACTGACAGTGGACCCTAAGAAGAGAATAACTTTAGGTGAGGTCGTCAACCACCCCTGGTTCAAGGTAAGTGATGAAAATAGTAGATAACAGTGTAAGATAACATTAAAATGTTATTCATTAAGCATGGAAATAAATGGATCAGTCTCTTAAGAACAGAATTGCTTAGATATATTCCATTTAAATGTACATAATACATTGGGTAGTTGTGTAAGAAATATCTCTCTCTCTCTCTCTGACCAAACGTCAAAATTTTAGTTTAGTGAACACAGAATCATGTCTGGGCCATAACTTCTTTGTTCTTCACCATGGGCATTCTATATATGGCACATCGGCACATCACCATGAGACAATGTGTCATGTACATTCATGATCTCTATATGACCTTGACCTCATTTTTCAAAACTGTAATAATCAAAAGCACCTATCTTTTATAGTATATACAATGTACATATATACAATGATCACAAATCCTCTCACAGGTTAGACATGTTCCTTTGAACACTCCAGTTATGACCTGTGATGAATTGTATTGTCAGAATTTACTTGCCCTGTAGTCATTTACAGTGTGTTTTGGAATATTTTGTACCATTAAGTCTGGTTTACAGGACGAGGGGATGAAGAAGAAGGCCAATACTTTAATGTACCCAGAATCAGGAGGCATGGCACCACCGCTATCTAAGGTCAGTATTGTTGTATATTTTTACTGGGGTCAAATATTTAATTCTGTTTTGTATAACCTTTTACTACAGCTATACAAAAATAAGCACATTCTCTGGATTCCTTATTGTAATTCAAATCATGGGAGTCAGTCAGGTGATCATTCCCAATTCATGGTTGCATTGAATGTTTTCATTCTTTGCATTTTCTGGACATCAAATTCTTCATAAGGAGCAAAGTATCTACCCAAACAAAGTATCTACCCAAACTGTGAAATTCAGGGGTCAAGTGGTGTTACCAGGGTGGGGCTCTAAGACCCATATCAAGAATTCAGGTTGTAGGTAGGGGCTTGTATGATTTTCATTCTATGCCATTTTCACCCATATACTTGTACATAAGAAAGTTGATAGAGAAATTATAACTAGATTCAAATTTTTTCAAATTTGTTTTCACCACTTAGAGTAATGAAAATTTTTTATTATCACCCAATTTAAATACAGTCAAATCTCATTATCTCGAAGTTGATGGAACTGAGAAAAATATTCTAGATATCCAAGGATTTGAGTCACTTCGACATATCCGTGGTATTCAGGATATCAGTGTTCAAGATACTGAGCTTCAACTGTATACCCATTACTGCTATTAGAGGAAATGGATAAAAGTAAAATGGGGAAGGAGCAATTTACCCTGTATAAAACAAATGTAATACATTGTGCACGATAAAAAAGAAGCAGCAAACCTCTTCTCAACAAGATTTGTGAATTTCTGGTTTTTTCTCATGATAGCCTGGAAGAAAGCGGTCCTTAGAAGCCACTGAGGAATGTTCTGCTGCTAAACGACAAATCTCCATAGAAAGTGCTGAAACCAACTCAACTTCCTCACTCCCAAGTACACCATAATGGTGAAATACAGTTAGGTTCATCACCCACGTGAGGAGACCTTGTATTGCATACATCATCTCTGGAGGAAGATATACAGTGTATATGTTTTGTGTGTGTGTGTGTGTGTGTGTGTAAGAATAGATGTACATGTATTGTGTTCATGTATCTGTGTTTACAGAGAGACTACAAGTGTATCAAACCAGACAACAAGTTTTGTGAGGACCAATCAAATCTACTGTGTATACAGGACGTGATATTAAATGTTAAACCATATATTGTTGAAATTAAAATAAGTAGACTGCCCCGGTGGAAACAGATACCAACACACTTGGACAAAATATTGAATTTCTGCACAGTGAAACTTGCTGTATGGGTCACCTTTATTCAGTGGTCACCTTATGCCGTGTGGTCATATATTTCCTCCCAATTTCACCTGCATAATGTGGTCAATGTCCACCCCATTCCATACCAAACTGCCATGTTACCCTGCCATTAGTGGCTATTTATTTCATTTGTCAGGTGTGTGTGTGCTATATATAGATTTCACATTTCCAAATTTGTGCTGGAAGGGGGGGGGGGGGGTATAAGTCCACAATTCTAGTTTGACTGGTCACCTGACCCGCAGCTGGGGTTCGTACTCAGCAGGAACAATTACATTGTTTTTCTAACATATTAAATGTATATAATGAAGCAGGGAGGATTTAGCAAAAATACCGTATTCGTCCTATTGAGCGCCTCTGCCCTTGTGAGCGCCCCCCGGGACCTTTCCCAATCCTCCAAGAATAAGGGCCCCCCCTCCTTCAGTAAAACTTACGTTACAGCAGAGCTTTTAATTTTTCTTGCAATCTTGGTACTGCATTCAATTTCATAATACATGGTATCTCAAGTCCACCGATGTTGGCATCATTGGGATGCAGTTAAAAACGTATGTTTCAATATAAATTTATGGTTTACATAAGTTTTTACACAATACACGTTTCTCAACAGACGGACCTAATAACCGCCCCATTTTTCTAATTTTTCTAAGCGCCCGGGCGCGGCTCGGGGCGCTCAATAGGATGAATACGGTAATAGGTTTAGTTACATTTACATTAATTTTGTTTTGAATGATTAGATACATAAATAGAATTAAACAAAATATTGTTTAAGTTCTTTATACAAAATAAACCAAGGGTGTTTATTTCAAATAGAATTGTGTAAAATTCCATGTCTAACGTGAAGTTTTGTGACATGTTGCAGTTAATGAAAAAGTAAGCCTTGTTCTGTGGACAGGGGAGATTTTTTGCAAATCTATCAAACATTAAATGACTACTTAAAACCTCCAGCCATTCAAACAAAAATAGAATGATTAAAGCATTGAATCAATTATTTACTTACCTCTCTATTTCACAAAACACATGTAAATTAGAATGGTCAAAATTTTATGTTGTTTTGTTTGGTTCCCATAGACGGCTGTTATTACAAGTTTGACTATTTGATAGGTTGTTTAATTTTTTTTATACACAGTTTAACTGATTGCTATATTGAATTTCATGTATACAATCAATGAATCAAATCCGAAAAATATGGATCAAATTTTGAATGTACCTTCTATAAATGTGTTCAAGTGCATTAGATGTAGAGTGGAGATTCCTAATTGTCTATCACTTTTATTTTACGAGACCTTTCACAAGGATTCTTTGATGTGTCTGACCATCATAACTTTAAATATCATTATTTATTGATTACGTCTTCTTTGTTTAAGAGTTTATTCTTAAGAACGAAATATTTTTGCCAATGGCTAGTCATGTGAAATTGCACTTATGATATTATCACACAACTGTACTATTTCCGGGTTCATAACACGGGTTCGGAAAAACGATATGAACTCGTAGCTGATGTTCATAAAAATGCAAATTAGGTAGGTCAATCAATCATGTGCCACGTAAAGAAAACAACATGTTATCCTTTGAAACTGTTAATATGGACGGTAAAAGACATTGTTTTGTCACCAGGGTTGTTCCAAAAGGATTTTGTGTCTTTTATGAAGTGAAAATAAGTGTAACAGAAATTTCAAGCTTCTTCAAATCGTGACGTTGCAGACGTTTCATAAATTCCATATGCCATAAGCACTCATTCAAGATCCTCTATTTCTTGCGAACAAAATGGTGTTTATGGTACAGTCGTTTCTTGGGTCATTTGACAATCAGATTTTAAATCCTAGGCGGTAAAATACATTTTCTTCTGAGAGCATTGATCTGAGTAAAGCAAATGCTTATACAGATGTTCCTATAATCATAGTGTGAATGTTTCCACATTTGTGTTTATACTTATGTTGCCATGGTTAACATTCAGGTTGTATGGGTATCATCAAAACTTTTTATAGAATGCATTTTTTTTTTTAAACAAAAGTTCATGTTCCTGTATGAAGGTATTTGGATATTATGAATGTTTTTGTGGTTTAAAATTTTTAACCATTTATGCACATTGTGTTTTTGTTCTGTTTATTTTTTTGATAGAGGCATTTAGTTTTAGATTTGTAAATATTGTACATTTAGATAAATAAAATGCAGATACACTGCATCCATTCCTGTTTGCTTTTATCTTCTTGAAGCTGTTCAAGTGTGTCTCACCAAAAACAACGAGCACTTGTGACATACTGTATGATACAACACAGAAGTGTATTTATGACATTAGATTTTCAAAATTGTCATCATGCACTGTCACATACTCATTACTACATCCAATAGGATACGATATCTTGCCTCCTGCTAATTTGTAGCATTACCATTTGTTTACATCGATCACATGAAGACCATGTATATTCCATACATTTTCGGTAGAATTCCATACATAGTCAGTAGGAGCCATTAGTCCTTATACACGGTTAATAAATGAGTTATTTTCCATGTCAAATTTGCTTTCAAAGCATCTGACTACTCAAATGAATAAACTCCGGTCGTCGAAATGAATTTCCCAACGGCAAATAATTCTTTGAATTCGAAAACACTACGTCAACTCCGAAATTTCTAACGTCACTGGTGTGTGATGTCATAGTTGCTTCAGGCCAAAGTGCATCATGTATATAATTGTACTTTGATTACATGATGAGAGAATTACAACCGAGTAGAATTTGCGTTCTGTACCATGCATACTGATGATGTACCTCACAGGAAGGTTTGTCACATTAATTACCGGTGTAACTGCGAATATTTTTATTGTGCATTCAACAACATGCTATACAATTAATAACAAAATCCCCCTCCCAAAAACGTTGTTCCCCTTCAACAGATGTCCTATCCCATCCAAGCTTTTGTAATTGCTTGCAACTTCCCAAAGTTTCCAGGAAATCCATTTTTAAAAGAAATGAAAGTGCTCTCCAGGTGACATATACATAAAAATTCGTGATATTTAACTAAGTCCCCCTCCCCCCTGACAGATGTCTTTTAAAATTAATTCTATCCAAGCATTTACTATTAATAACTTGCCAAAGTTTCCTGGGTATTGATCAACAAATGAAAGTGCTATCCAGACAACAACATGCTATAAACAAAAATATAAGTCCCCAACCAAATAATGTGGTCCCTCTTGATAGACGTCTTTAAAAAGCAATCCCATCCAAAGCTTGTACAATTACTAGTATCTTCTCAAAGTTTCCTGGAAAACCATCAACAATGAAAGCGCTATCCAGGCAACAACACAACGTGACACACGGATTGGCAGATGGTAGATGGGTAAAAATCTACATGTATATACCTTTATTGGGTGGGGTATAATGAAGTGTAGTAATGGTATTAATGTACATCTGAAATCTTGGTGAAACATAGCAGTATTAATGAATTGTAATGTCTTGTTATGTAGAGGTAATGTGTTCCTTTCTAAAACTATGCTGCCTCCTAATTTTTGTACATACCGGTATATGAAATCCACAGATTTTTCTTGGATGACTCGGAGAGAGAAGTAAGATTTAAATAGCGATTTTCTGAATTTACTTACATGTACATTGATAGAACACTGAACTCATCATAAACTTGTAAATACAACTGATGAGTACAGTAACAATAAATAATCATCAAAACAAAATGTCTGCTGTGAAAATATGTAACTCTCATCCTCAACAATCAAACATCAGACTGCATACAATGCAACATACACTGAAATGTCTACACAATAAACAAGTGGGCGTTAACATGGCAGCATCACTTTCTTCCTTTCTTTCTGAGAGATTGACCAGCACCAGAAAATGCTTCAAAAGATTTCTCCTCCTAGAAATCAAACAAAAAAAAGAATACAATAAATTAATTCGAAGCCTTCCTATGCAATATAATTATTATACCTCATATAAAGAATCACTAGTGAAACAGAATCTGATTGGCCGAGATTGTCACGTGACCGTTGTGTTTACCATGCAACAAAACGTCGTGTTCCACCACTTTGGATATTTTTGTTTCCAATTAAATGAACAAACCGAGTGTTCTGAATGATGCAGATGGTAACAAACATGACAAGGTTTTATTCATTTTGATTTTATGCAATTTGCGTGATTCGGTATAACGGACAATTTATTGCATGAATGTTAGGAAGATAGGAAGATTTATTTCCCATGAAAAATCATATTCCCCGAGGACAACACCCGAGGGGAATACGATTTTTCTTGGGTGAATAAATCTCCATATCTCCCTCACTACCATGCAGTAAATATATACTGATATACTTTCATGTAAAACAATTGAATTTGATTGGCCAAGGAATAGTTGAAAAAGCACATTTCCCTCGGAGAAGAGAAAACACACACCAGAATGATAGTATCTAGCAATGCCGAACGGTAAACATTACTTGACAACAGTGATATTACAAATCACCACATACATCAAATTTATGAACGTACGGTTTGCCGTAGATTGTCAGATGACACATTGTAAAAAGTTTCAAGCATATACGCCATATTGGAGGAGAGGTGTTCATAAACTATTATTTTACATCCTCAACCCCTCTTTAATGAAATAATTGGATCCTCCTGTCCAGACAATATGCACATCTACAATTAATAATGAAGCATTGTACAAAGTTTCAAGTCTATCCGAGAAGCCATACAGGTGACGAATTGTCCACCAGATTGAAGCATTGTCGGCAAGTATAAAAATAATAAGTCTCCCCCTGAAAGAGGAGACATAATGCATTGAAGTATTGGTCAGTCTATCTAAATATATGATATTGAATTCGCAGTAGTGGTTTCGATGTTTCATTGTTGACTCGACTTACCTCCAATGTTTCATTGTTGACCTGTCGCTGAGTTCTGATGAATTTGATTGTGCCTTTCGTATACCCATAGTCTGGTATTCCCCTGTAATTTTCCAGGTAAACTTTTATGAATCAGTAAAAACTTTCCAAAACATAAAAATTTGAAAAGTATTGCACATGCCTCATATTTCACTGATGAAATTAAGTACAATCATGATAGTCTCACGGGGAAGTATAATCATCATTTTTGTTGGTAATTTTGCTTTTACAATGTACTCCCGTCTGCATGAGATTTGTTATTGATCAATGAAATGGTCACTTGCTATGGAAATTTGGCAATTATTCATGCTGATTCAATTGTCTTTTTAAATATATGTGAGACTACTTCCAGAGGTGCACTGGCATATAAGTGGAAAACACATGTGAGACAACTCTTTGTGACTGTAGAGTACACAATAAATGTATCAGTATAGGAAGCTAGTACAGGGCAGATAAATCTTCTTTGCTGATTGTAGCCGTGTATCAATAAGACTGTCTCTGCTATCAGTACAGGGAGATAACTCTTTGTGACTTAGTGCTTACAATAGTGTCTCTGTATGAGGAGTATGTGATACCAGGGAGATAACTTTTTGTGACTGTAGTGTCTACAATAGATGTCTCTGTATAGGAGTGATACAGGGAGATAACTCTTTGTGATGGAGTGTGTTCAATAGATGTCTCTGTATAGGAGTGATACAGGGAGATAACTCTTTGTGATGGAGTGTGTTCAATAGATGTCTCTGTATAGGAGTGATACAGGGAGATAACTCTTTGTGATGGAGTGTGTTCAATAGATGTCTCTGTATAGGAGTGATACAGGGAGATAACTCTTTGTGATGGAGTGTGTTCAATAGATGTCTCTGTATAGGAGTGATACAGGGAGATAACTCTTTGTGATGGAGTGTGTTCAATAGATGTCTCTGTATAGGAGTGATACAGGGAGATAACTCTTTGTGTTGTAGCATGTACAATAGATGTCTATGTATAGTACAGGGAGATAACTCTTTGTGTT
>CAJDSM010060741.1:7142-17739 GCA_903981925.1 Ostrea lurida | reverse complement strand
GAGTTTATGTTTAGAAAAAGCAAACGCAAAACTATGAATATATAAACAATAAGAATGCTTTCTTTGTTGTTTTATTGGGTGATGAAGGAAACTAGATTGCAGAAAATTTTACATTTACCGCGCTAAGCGCGGGTTATGAACTGTTTTTTCTGCAAGTGCTAGTTTTCCTTCAATCACCAAATAAACCAACAAAAGAAAGCATTCTTATTTGTTTAATGATACTTCTTACCTAGCAAATCCACCCGACATATTTCTGTAGACAGTCAGTAACAAACTAATAAGTTTTTGTTTTGTCGAGGACAAAACCATTTTTGTTTGATTAAATATATAGAAAGATAAACAATGGAGCTCATTTATTAACAGTCGACAAGAAGTGATATAGTGAGTCATTTAAACATAGTAACACCAATACTGAACATAATGTCGCAACCAATTTCCTCTCATATGCAAGTTAGACAACACTAAGTACTTATTTTGATTAATATCGTAAGGTTTTTGATGGTAACTAGAGCAAGTTAGGTGAAAAGGAGGCTGGCAGAAACTTGGAATTAATTTCACAGACTCTGACATCGGATACCCTGGTGTGTAATTTCATGGCCCTACAAATTCATCAAACAGCTCATTCCCAATTGAATGTCTGCTAGTTCAAAATTCAACATTTTGAATTTCACGAAGAGCTCTCGTATGTTAGATTTGGGTCACAGAACAGGCCATTGATGAAGAAACGCCAGACATATTGAGGCAAGTTTCCTGGAATTGAGGCAAAGCTGGCATTGGAGCTGGTAAATGTCTCGGTCAAAAATCCCCCATTTGTATTCTTTTCTCATCGCTTACTCTTTTGGATATATCACTCAGACTTTGGAACAGATTATCCTGTGATGCCATAAACCTGTGAATTGGGCCGTAACATGGACTGTATAAAATAGACGCCCTGTAGCTCTGAATAGAATGGTTTCGTATAGATCCTTGAACAAATCTGCCGTCTTTGGCTGCTGACAACTGATGAATGTGCTTTGAGCTGCTTTTCTCCCGACACGAGCATTCAAGTACCACGAACTGTTCAGATTCAACAAAGAAATTCACCGAGGACGCTGCCATACTGCGTATAATGAATAAAATGTAAACATTACCTATTTTTTCTTTAGAAATGTAGCTGGGTCTTTATTTTTTATAATTAGCTTAGTCATTCGGTATGCACAAGTTTAGTAAAGACGTATATGCTGAATTAAAATCGAAAAATATACTGAAATTTAAAATAATGAGGGGGGGGGGGGGGTTTGTTACTTACTTGTCCAATCTGGGTGCAACTTGAAGGTACATGCTCATATGAAAGAACTGGGCAATAAAATGGATCCGGCATGAAAAACAATATTAATTGATGTAGAAAAGTACCCTTCATGTACCATGCATCAAAGTCAACCGTTGACTTATCAAATGGTTGTAGATGCATAGCGAGTTTCATCTTGATTCAAAATTTCATTACTATCTTCTTCAAGGTACCTTGAACTTCTGCATAATTCTGATGATAATTCTTTACAAGATCTGTGGTTTTTTGGTGAAGCTCATCTGTAAACCTTCTTGATGTACTTTCGGCCTGTACTTTTTCATTCAGTGATAAAACTGAAGGTGTTTTTCAGTATCCATGCATATTTTTCATTGCCCCTGCGACAAAAGAACATCCGACATCGAACTGAACTTTATTGAGCATCCCTTGCGGGGTACTTTTATGGATAAGGTGCATACTGGTGTAGCAGTTTTGAATATCGGACTCGCGAAATGACGGGATATGTGTTCAACGTCTCCCCTTTCCATACACGATTTGAGTTTCGCAAGAACGCTTAAAACATGTCTTGCGGTTGTGAAGGCAGCAGTCCTTATAATAATCGCGTTCTCTTTTTAACGGTGGACTTTTCAAATATCCTGTTAATGCCGTGACGAACTACTCTCACAGAGAATTAGCTTTGTAAATAACTGCCATCGACTTTCTGAGGGTCCATGGTCAAAATGTTCCGAAGTTCATGCCAATTCACAGTCATCGAAAGCTCTCAAATCGCAACGTTCACCTTTTCTAATAAGTAAATCTTTAAATACACTTTGCGTGTCGCCTTTATGTGCTTTTAAAGTTTTCCGATTGTTTTATGCGTTTCACCATTCACGTTCCTCAGATCGTTTGTGCAAATCTCCCTGGCGGTTGGAGCATTGTTGTTTTGAAACGTCGCACATGTAAAATTATTACGTCACATGCTAAAATATTAGTTACGTCATATGTACAAAAAAGGGGAACTCACTCCAATTTTTAATTTGTGAAAAAGTTAGTGGACAATATTGTCAAAAACCAGCTAACGACGTTAACGTCCGCAAAAAATGTTGCCGTCTAAAATTTTGCTAACTCACCGTTCTAAAGCAAATTTTGAACGGCAGTCCAATGTGACGGCGTTTCAGACCAATGACAAAGCGACATTCTACGTCGCAGGCAAAACAAGAGGGATTAGTCGGGCGTATTGTTCTGTTTTCACGAAGCGGCGAAAGCTTGGCGTAAATGTTAGTCTTGGTAATAGGAAAGGGAGTAACCAAACCCCCTGACCTGTGACCCGGACGAGGTTTACTCAATATTGAGGCGGAGGTAATAAAAGTCTAGGTGTTACGTGAGTTGGCTAATATCAAGACTGAAATTATTTTGGAAATTGAAAAGAAATAGTAATCAAGAGCTTAACGACTATGTCGGGACTAAAAAATTTATTTGCACAAATTTGGAGAAAGGATATAGGAAAATGCCCAATTGGTAGGGGGTGTATTGAAATGAAATGGGTGATAATTTACTGCTGATTTCTGTGTGTTTAAGAAATGTACAAATTACTATACAGCCACGGGACCTATATAGTTTTTTTTCCGTTTTTTTATTAGCACCTTGAATGACTTTCAATGTTGTGGTCATTTGTCTCAAATGTTTGTTACATTAGTGAGGAGGAGCAAAGGTTACATTGAGGTTATGGGAAATTATTGGTACCTCTTTTCCTATAGACTGGCCCATCAGGTAATTTTTTAATCCGTAACATAATGTTTTAATTTCACATTAATTTGACGCCAAAACTCGCGTTTTTTACGTACATTCTTGCGGAGAATAAGTCGACGCGAGAGCCAAGGGGAATTGAGATCACGTGATTTCACATATTGGAGGCGCTAACCAACAACCAAAAAATGTGTTGGCGCTTGTAGATTACCCGAGTTAGGGGGGGGTAAACGCAAAGATGTTCCTGGTGCTCCATAAAGTACATGACCAGTACCACTTAGCAGATGTTAGTATCTTAAAGTATCACTCAGTTTTATCTTTAATGCTGTGCACCGGCTGGAAGCAAAACTAGATTTAAGTACTGAAATATCATAATGTTGATCATTTCGTTACTTAAACGGAACAGCCAATTCAACCTTTGACCTTGGAATCGCTCCATATATGGTAAAGACCATGCGGGCATGTGACACTACAAAACCGGATCCAACTAGTTTGCAACAAACATGCATTCATTGGATGATGAATGCCACGTCAATTTCAAAGGAAATATAGGAGAAAAGATTCAGTGAATGTAAATATTATATCATTAATATCGATATTTATGTAATCGATGAGATAAATTTGATCAATATTTCATTTCCTTATGAGAGTTTGTTAAGGTACAAAGAGGTGTTAAATTTCCTTTTGAAATATTATTATTAATCAAATTCAATGGCCGCCGTTTTTATTTAAATCTCATCACGTAGCTGTACCTTAACCTTGGATTCTCTTTTTATTGATAGTAAACTTGTCGTGTGACCCCAACATCAGAAATGCACCCCCGGCGCGCTGCCCAGGACGTCCTGCGTTGCGACCTCTGCGAGACTGCCCCCCTGCAGAGTCATTGTGAACTTTGTAATGTCAGTCTTCAATCTAATAGCAAGGACCGATGTGTTTGTAGGGAAACTCTCTCGGATTCGACAAAAAATCCAAGTAGTCGTGCCAAATTTTACAGAGAAAAACTTACTCACCAACTACGGCAAAATGTCCGCAAACACACCGCCGAAGATTGCAAACATTATTGCCATGCAACATGCGATTGTCCCTGTGTGAGTTCATCACCTGGCGCCTTATTTTGAAACACAAAAAGTTGTCACGATTACTTATCACGACTCAGCCGCTAAAACACCAACAGTTTAACAACAACGATTGGAAGAATTAAGAAATACTACGGATTTATCCGCGATATGACGGAAATGGCGTCTGATTCCAGAACAGCAAAAAGCTCGAGATTGAACCAATTACCGAAATTAACAACGCACAGAGTACCGGCCGCACCAACAAGAGAAACTCTTTACACCGAGACAGATGACATCGCACGCTCATCTGTCAACAGCGGAAATCTACCATTCAGGAGATGAGAACAACAAAACACCTATCTATCCTGAGATTTAAAAACCACAAGAAAGCCAAATTCGACAACAGAAAAATAACGGAACTCAACAGATCATCACGAGACTGAAACTCAAATACTCATCCAATGATGTCTCCATTAACCGTCTAACTTACCAAATCTAGGACATCCTCCATAGGCGTGTGGATCATTAACCGCCCAAAGTCGAGATTGCTACACTGCCGAGTTTTTGCTCCTGGGAAAAAAACAGAGATCCAGCTTGATGAAAATTTTGGTGTCCCTGTCATCCATGTATCCACATACTCGGCTTAATGCTGTACCAGAGCACATGTGGGAAATCGATACGGGATCACTTGAGACGAAGTAGACAACTTGATTTAAAATTTAACATTTAATTTATAAGCTAGTATTATTGAAAGTCGAGACTTACTACATCAGACAATATAACATTAGCTATAAAACATAATTGCTTATCTTTAAACCGACTTGCACAGATGATTTGTTGCGGTAGAGGGGGTCATTTTTGGTGGACGAGGAAACCGGGCAGGCCCCGAGAGGAACCCTATCGTGTCCCGAAGCTCCATGGCGCGGATCCACCCATACCACTCTCCATATACAACCCCAACTGCCGATCAAACGAGATCGACTCCGGGTCGCCGCGCGTGAGAACGCACAGTGCTTTTAGACCATACTATGCTATCCAGACAGCTTGTAATCATCTCCATCCAGTCAAACGCAAAATGAAGTCACCAGACAGCAATGTATCTTGTCATTCTTCCTCCAGCTCCAACCCAATTGAAACTACCACATTAAGCTGTATGTCTCTCCTCCAGTCAAAACCAATGAGACATCACCAGAAGCTGACATTTTCATCTCCTCCCTTAAGGTCAAACGCCTTTACCTTATGCACCAGCGAAATTACAACCCCGACCACAAACAAAAAGAAACCAGGACCTAATAGAACAAGAATATCTAATACGGTGTATAGCTGTCTTCAATGACTGATCAAGTCTGGGACCACGCCGGAAAGAAATTGGAACATCGATGAAGCTTCCTACACCGATCCAGGTAAAAACTACATGACATCATGCGTACAACTTGCAGTCGACTGTGACTGTTTATAATACACCATGCGATTATAGCCGTCTCGACACGTGAGGAGGATCTTTGTTTATTACTGACACTTCAGTGTATCATAGAACTATAAATTCGCTAAGTGAAGGAAATAACCAGACCCGCTACCTAATCATCACGAGCAGGTGGTGGGCTACCTCTCTATGTCTGCTTCCTGTTACCGCTGTCTATGGATCTCCTGGAAGTTTACTCTTGGTTTAACGAGTGTTTGATGAGAAGCCTAATCCAAAGTCGTGCGTTATTCTGTCTCCAACAAAGAAACAAAGGAAAACAAGTTATGATGGCAGTATTGCGGACCGTGGTCCCTCACTAATATCGAATCTGTGTGACATTAATAACATCCACGTGAAAACCAACTTGGATATCTGTGTGGCAATAAGACCTATTAACGCTAGTGCAGGTAGTGGTGGTCATCAGCTACCGGAACAACTCAGGATTTAGTTATCACCGTCATCCTCTAGATACCCGGGGATATGTTCTTTTAGACATCGCTACGCGGAGTATGACAACGGTGACCGGAATGCCGAACCGAGCCTATCGTATCTGCATGAGTTGCACATACAACACAGCTAGATATCTTTTCGTTGAGTTCACAAGTTCCATATCCCGTATCCAATACTCAGATCAGGACGGACAGTTCCTCCGCTTACATTTCAACAACTTGCACCAGCTGTCCTTACAACAATAGAGTTTATGTCCTAATAATTGTGTTTGACTGTTGTTCGCTCAGAGAAGGCCAAACAAATTATGCTGGGATTCTGTGGTTATTGTGCTGCCCTTGCTAAGTTGGGAATGTAAGAAATTATTAGAATGAAAATATTCAAATTATAATCACGACAATGGAGTCCATTTATTTAACGATCGAGCAAGTGTACTCTGAATATGTTGAATCAACTATGCTATTCATACAACTGTAATTAACACAGCTGCTACGTGCTATCGTACAGACTTAAAGCATCTTGTCTAATTAATCCACAGTGACCTATTGTACAAACATTAACATGGTCGACTATCTAATTTAGCCTATTTACCGCCCTGTGTACATACTTGCCATCACTGTCTGATTTAGTATTGATATAGACATGTAACACATTTAAATGTACTTTATTGTTATTGTCTCGTTTATACTTCATATTCTTTGAACATTTAAAGTCTGGCTTCACTGCTGTTTAGGACAAGTGGTTATGATTGTATTATATCATACCTTCTGATACTCACACGATGGAGTGATTAAGCAATTGGTGTACAAAACAGGTAGAGAGTGCCATCTTTTCAGGGTCAATAATCCTTCTAATGTCAGGCTTATAGTTCACAGACTCTGAACATCGATTGCACCCCTAGGCGTGTGGTGGTACTAAAGTTTCTTCCTAGCTATTTTTAATTTGCCCCCCTTCACGTTTTAGTATTCCATGCAAAAAACAGATCCATACGATGTGCAGAAATTAAATCTCCTTGGTGCTCTCCGCTATGGTTCTCCAATTCAACATTTTCTGAATTTTCACGAAGAGCTACTGTCGTATTGTCTAAGTTTCTCGGCTCGATACAGAAAGAACAGAGACCTTTTGAAATGAACGATCTCGCAGGGCTATACCAATATAATTTAGGAAGATAATATCCTGGAATTAAGCAATATATGGCTGGCATTAGAGATGGGTTATGAAATGTTCGTTACCGTTACAAGAGAGATCATTCCAGTGTATATATCTTCTACATCGACTTATGGTATCGGTTATGTTTTGACTCTTTACACTGATACACGAAGCTCCTTTCACCAGGATCTTGATTTGCCCTTCTGATGGCCCAATAGGAGCCTTTGCTGTACTGCGCGAACATTTTATATGGACTTGTGGGACTCACCGTTAGAATAGACGCCTCTCGTTAGCTTGAACTACGTGAAGAAGTTCTGATCGGCTTCTATCTTTATATGTATCCCTCATGAAACAAATCCTCGCCGTCTTAATGCCCTTGAATGACGCCTTGAGTAGACTTTGTCTGTAGGAGCTATATTTTATCACGCCGACATCAGAGCATATGCAGTACCACCCCACACTGTCCAGATTCAATCAAAAGACTCCCAGAGAGGTACCTCGCTTGGGCCTCCTATTGAGTTTTCCTATAAATATTGATATTAAAATATGTAACTACATCCATATTTACCATAATCTCTCTCGGTATTAGGAACAACTTTTCCGTGGGTTTATCCTGTTCTCTTAAATTTATTTTATAATTAGTTAAGTCTCTCTCGCGTGTGATCGCACATGTTTATCGATAATGAACTATTAGTGGGCTTATGTATATGATAACTATAATCTCGTATAAAATATACTGCAAAATATTTAAAGATCAACTGCATTGAGCTGGGGTGTGGGGGGAGGGTTTTGTCACTTTCTTTTGGTCACATTATGGTTGGTTATGCAAACTTTGAAAAGGGTTATAACATCTCACTATGAAAGAGGGCCTGGGCCGATAATAGGAATGGTTGATACCCTGTTAAATAGCCATTATTTGAAATCTGAAATGTAGAACAGTCTACTACGTTATGTTATATACCATCGCTCAAATACAGATTGCTCAGATTCCGTTTGAACTTAATCCATTTTGTTCCGGTGGTAGCATCGCATATGCTGCTTATCTCATTTGCAAAGTGATCGAAATCCTTATCTTTATTTCATTCTATAATATCTTACACGTCTCTCACCTTTGAACTGCATGGCATCATCTCTGTGTGATTCCTTATATCAAATCTGTTGGTTTTTTTGTGGAGTGAAGACTAGCATAATTCGTTGAGCAAATAAGCTGTGCCTTATTTGAGTGTACTTTCCGGCCTATGTTATTTTCCATCATATAGTGATGGTGAATATCAACCTCTGATAATTTGTGTTGTATACTGACATCATCCAGTGACAGTATCTTTCTGCGATTGCCCCTTCTGAAAAAGAACATCTATCCGGAACATCGAACCTGAACTCTCTATTAGAGCTATTCCTTTGCGAAAGCGGCTGGTATATTATCGGAAAAGAGTGCCATACTGAGTGTACGGTTTGTTAATTTGAAATATCAGGCACATCTCGAAATGACTGGTTTAGACGTAGATTGTTCAACGTTCCCCCTTCCTACACGATCTTGGCGATTCGGCGAAGAATCGGCTATTAAATAACAGTATATGCTGTTCGTCGCAAGCAGTAGTTTTCCGATAATAAATATCGCTTTCTCTTGTTAACTGAGTGGACTTTTTCAAATTACATCTGTTAATGCACCGTGACGAATACTCTCCAAGAGATTATAGCTTAATATGTTTGGTGGATGTGATCTGCCATGTCTATAGTTTCTGAGGCAGATGTTACATAATGTCCGAGAACGTTCCAATCGACAATTGTCTTTTACAAGATCATGCGTAAAAACTTCAACTCCGCAGTTTCATCCCTTTTTGCTCAATAAGTATATCTTTTATACTTTGCTGCGCCTATTATTGCTTTCGTTTTCCGAAATTTTTATAATGGTGTGTTATCCTCCAGTCGTTTGTAGCCAAATCTTCTCTCTGATTGTCTCGGTTGTGACATTGATTCTGTGTTGTTTTGAAACGTCACATGGTAAATATTACTATAACGTTACATGTACCAATATTAGGTTAGTCATATGTAAAGGGGTAATTCACTCCTAATGTTTTTAAATTGTGAAAGTTAGTGACAATATGTCAAAACACATCGCTTAACACGTAAACGTCCGCCATGTGATTGCCTCGTCAAATCTTTGCTCTTACTCACCGTATAAATAGAAAATTTAGACGGGCTGTATGTTGACGCGTTTTACACCACATGACAAAGCGACATATCTAGTCCGAAGGCAAACAAAGGAGATTTAGTTCGGGAATTAGTAATTTCTGTTTCACGAGCGGCGGTGAGACTCTTGCGTAAATTTATAGTCCTTGGATCTCTAGAGAAAGAGTAGTACAAAAACCCCCTGACCTGTGATCCCGGACGAGGTTTACTAATATGAGTCGGAGGTATAAAAGTATCTAAGTGTTACGCTGAGTTGCGACGTTAATATCCAAGTACTGATTAAACTTATTTGGAATTGAAAAGCACAATATTATGACAAAGCTTACAACCTAAATTGTCAGGGATAAAAATTTAAATTGCAACAAAAATTTGAGAAGAGGAATGAGGGAATGCCATAGGTAGGGTGGTGGTTTTGAACCATGAAGCGGCTTATATTTACTGTTGATTTTCTGTGTCGTTGTTTTATAAAAATGTCATAAAATATGACTATAAGACGCCCACGGGACCCTATATATATTTTTGTTTTTCCGTTTTTTTTAGGCGACTTGGAATGAAACTTTTCAATTTTGATTGGTGGATCATTGCTCCAAATCGCATCTGTAGTTCAATTAGTGAGAGAGCCAAAGGGTTAACATTGAGGATCTATGGAACTTAATTGGTACTTCTTTTCCCGTCATAAGAGCCCCAATCAGGTAGACTGTTTTAATCCGTGAGACTAATGGAATTTATTCTATTTCACATCTAGTGTCTGCTGGGGCAAAATCGCGATTTTTTACGTACATTTTGCGGCAAATAATGTCAATCGCAAGAGCCAGGGGATTGACGTCACGGATGACCTTATCACATCATTTGGAGGAGCATCTGTTCAACAAGCTCAAAATGTAGTGTTGGGTCTGTTTAAGAATATAGCTCTGTAACGGTCTAGCGGTAGGGCGCTGGGTTGAGTTAAACACCAGAAGAATGTTCCTGGTCATGTATCATAAAGATACGAGGGACTCTACCCTATAGCGTATATTGTATCGTTTAAAATAGTCACTTCATTTCTTTAACATTTAAATGCTGTTGCACTCGGCTGTGAGTGATCTTGCTTGGGATCGGAGTAAATGGCGATGTGTATGGAGGGGGTGGTGGGGGTATATTCTTAACTTTGTGTATCATAAAATCTTATCTACAGAAAGCAGGAGAGATAATAGCTGTTTTATTTATTGCTGCCAATGGGGTAGCGACTGTTATAATTATAGATATTGTATCTGTCGTGTGACCTAATTTTACTTTCTCTTC
>CAJDSM010060736.1:311-10455 GCA_903981925.1 Ostrea lurida | reverse complement strand
AGTGGCCCAGACAGTGGTAAAACATTATGTTGATATTTGACCTTTTACCAGTGACCTTGGCCTCAACGTCAATACACATCCTTAGTTCTAAGGCAACAAATTGTGAAATATATTGAATCCGCACTCATTGAAAAGTTATGGCCTGGACAATGTTAAAAACCACTATTGCATTGTGACCTTGACCTTGGACATAGGTCACTAACACTCTGGGTTAGACCCAACATTCTGTGAATTATATCTACCCATCATGCACTCAGTGAAATTATGGTCCGGACAAGGTTAAACCACTTATGTGCCAAAATTGCGACCTTGAAATCTGACCAGTGACCTTGGTTCAAGGTCACGACACTTCCTTGGATCTAGACCAACAGTTTGTGAAATATATTCAATCCATGCACTCGGTGAAAACTTATGGTCCGGACCCAGTAAAAAACCACTGCGTGCATTGTGACTTGACTTTGACTCATGACTTGGATCAAGGTCCAAGACACTTTCTTGGGTGTAGACCACATTTCTGTGAAATTATAATTTTCAATCCATACACTAGTGAAACTTATGATCCGGACAAGGTAAAACCACGATGTGCATTTTGACCTTGACCTTTGACTAGTGACTTTGGCTCAGGTCTGATACTTTCTTGTGTCATGACAACAATTCTATGAAATATATTCCAATCCATGCCTCACGTCAAACGTTAGGCCACGGACAATGTTTAAACCATTAAGTGTGTAGTGACTTGACCTTTGACCAATAACCTTGGATCAAGGTCATGAACACTTTTCTTAGGTCCACGGCAATCAACTCATGAAATATTTTTAAATCTACAAAGAGGATCAGGAGTTATGGCCGGACAAACTATTTAAGCCCAATGTTAAAACTATTATTGATATGACCATTGACCTTGACCATAACCTGGATCAAGTCCTGACACTTTCCTTCGGTCAGGGCAACATTCTGTGAAATATTATTCTAAAATCTACAAAGAGGATCAGGAGTTTATGGCCGGACAAAACTAACTGCCAATGTTAAAACTATTATGTGTATAGTGACCTTGACCTTGACCATAACCTTGGATCAAGGTCATGACACTTCCTTAGGTCCAGGGCAACAATTCTGTGAAATATTATTCAAATCTACAAAGAGGATCAGGAGTTAGGCCCCGGACAAATATTTGCCAATGTTTAAACTATTATGTGTATAGTTGACCTTGACCTTGACGAATAACCTTGATCAGGGTCATGACACTTCATTTAGGCCAGGGCAACATTCTGTGAATATCTTATTTTAAAATCTCACAAAGGGATCAGTCGTTTAGGGCCGGACAAACTAATTTGCCAACTGTTAAACTATTATGTTGTATAGTGACTTGAGCTTTGACGAATAACCTTGAATCAAGGTCATGACCTCCTTACGTCAGGGCAACACTTCTGTGAAATATTATTCAGATCTTACAAAGAGGTTCAGGGAGCCTATGGCCCGGACAAGCTATGTCGGCACGGACGCCGGACGCCGGAACGGACCAACCGCCATAACATAATACGTCCCGTCTGAAGACGGGGTATAACAATTTGTTAAATTGGTAAATTTTTTACAAGCAAAATTTTTTTTTTAAAAAGTGTGAATTCATTATAGCACATGAACTCCGTATAGCATGAAATAATTCGTACTGCAATACTGTCGTATAAAGTCGAAGAATTTAATCACGCATATTAAGTATATGAGTTTGTTCTTAACAAGGGTGCACATGTATTCTTATAAGTGTGTTTTCCTGCCAAGCACCAGTTTAACACTAGTTAACAACTCAAAAATTTGTTTTTTTCCGTTAGTCGCCAAAGAAATCCATATCTGGAGTGCTGTTCAGGGTGTAATCCCGAACGTAAATCCGAACACGAAGGAAGAATCCCCGAGTCCTCCAGCACGGTCGCTAGCGAGAACCGACGTGTAGGGAGTGTCTTTGGGTTTCCAACGGACTGCTTCCGAAACAAGTAGCCTTCCGAACTTCTTCCCCTCATTCTTAATTGGAGCTGAAAATAAGCATGCGTACATATGTCAATTCCGTGTCAGCAATTTAGTACACTTCTAGCTAGCTGACAGGGATGTCAATCTCCTTGATTTGGGGTCTGATAAAAGGACCCTTCCCCACCCCATTGGAAAAATAATCAAAATTTTCCCAATTGAAAAACAAATAAAATCCCAGTTTTGTATACTGTGTAAGGGAGAATGTGCATTCAACTTGATACTTTGATCAGGATTTTGCTAATTAACAAATATAATAATTGAAAAGCCACAAAAAGACAGTGTTCTGAAAACAATTACTCTTTGAATAAAAATACTAGTGACTTTTTGATTTTTTTTATCAATAAATTGTATCAAAATAAAAAAAATATTGAGAAGTTTTCCCAGATTTAGCGTGGGCCCAGACCCAGAAGGTTCAGCAACCAGCCCTGGCTGTTAAATGGTTGTGGGTAAGTGACTACTAGACCCTTCTCTTCGAACACTTTAACCGCTCGCGCGTGTTCAGTGGTAGAGCTTCACGCCCTGTTAATCGGCAGTTGTGCATTTCAAGCCCCATGCTTGTACCCAGCCGAATGTCAAACCTAGACATTGAAATAGGTAGTTGATTGCTCCTTCGCCAAGAGCTCCCAGCATTTATGAACGTGAGAATCACGGGTCTATTCAATATGACCCTTAAAAAACGGATGGTCCCATGTCACAGCATGTGTGGCACGCAAAATGAACCTCACTGCAAAATGCCATGAGTTGCTAAGTTAGCTCTAAATTTGGCAGCCTCACGGCAATGGTGACGTTCAATTGAGTCGAAAATCTTTCTCAACGGGAACCGAAAACAAACAAATAATTCATCAATTGAAACCTTTTAAAATACATGACGCTGAAAGCGTGTTTGTGTTCCTAGAACAGCAGACAATGCACCTGAATCACCAATATTTTTTTTTGTATAGAGCAGCTATAAAGTAGGTCACAGAGTTTATCTTTTGTATAGAGCGAGCTAATCAAGTAGGTCACAGTAGTTCATCTTTTTGTATAGAGCGGAGCTAATTCAAAGTAGGTCACATTAGAGGTTCATCTTTTTTTTTACAAATCACGAACGTGAGCCGACATATTAGTTTCCTGTTTATAATTTCAGTCTGTTTTTCATGTTCTTTTTAGAACAAAACTTGGTTAATTTTATACAGCAAAAAGTGTACATCAAATTGATGATTTTTTTAAGATATAAAAATAGCAAAAATTTTTGCTAGAGGCCTCTCTGTTTTGAACTCTGTGACCTTACGGTTGAATAGCTCGCTCTCTACAAAAGATGAACTCTAATGTGACCTATACACAAGAGATTATCATTTCAATCTCACACGTTGTCAAGAACTTTTTAAATGAAAGACATAATTGCTACTTTACATGTCCAGTGAGCTTGGACTTATGATTTGACCCAAAATTCAAGTAAAGAACATCTTTCACGGCTCATCGAGTAGTATATATGTATGATTAAGTGACTCTAGGTCGAAAGGGATAATGCTCTGGAACTCGGAAACCATGACATTGGCTACTTTGATGTCATTTGCACTTGACATTATGGACCTTTTGACCCCAAAAATTCCAAAGGGAATATATCTGTCCCATGCGTAGTCCATATGCCATGCATATATTGACTCTGAGGCAGACAGATACCGCTCTTGAGCCAGACCAATATCGTGCTACTGTCGATGCCAGTGTGCATTGACTTTGCCCTTTTGACCCCAAATTAATAGGAAAGCACCTTTGTCCCATGGGGACCAATAATGATGATATGGTGACTCTAGGTGAAGCCTTACCACTCAAAGCTGGGAACATTCTGTCCTACAGCGGATGGACAGCAAACAGACAGCTATTTCCAGTACACCCCCCCCACTTGTTGCAGGGGAAAATATTATGATAAAAGGCTCCCTTCCTCATTCCAAATCATCATTTACTTTCACCATTAATATCAATACGCACTTGATAAGATTGCTTTTTCACCATGTTTTTACATATAAACACTATGTACCAAGTTTTTGGCCCCAGTCCGCCCCCCCCCCACCCCCCCTTTGGTCAGAACACCTACCCCCGGGGATCACCGAAATTTACCATTTTGGTAACGGCCTTCCTGTTCTACATCACTAGCATTTTGGTTTCTCTAACGTGCCGGTTGTAAAGAAGATTTTTGAAACTTTGTCATTTTTGGGGCAAGTTTTTGCCCCACCCCAAAGGCCCGGGGCAAAAAAGACCTGAATACAATTTATGTGCCCCTCTTGCCAAAAATGCTTTCTGCTAAATATTGCATATAAGAATTGGACTGGTGGTGTCAGAAGAAGTTAAAAATGTTCAATATTAACCATTTAAGCAATTTTATGAATTATATTTAATTTTGAAAAGATGGTAACCTCATAACTGCAAACGGTGTGTGCATAACAAATTGAATAACGCGCGTTAGCGCGTTATGAAATTTGTTTGCACACACCGTTGCAAGTTATGAGACCTACATCTTTCAATAAATATAATTTATTGCTTATATTTACATTCTTAGAATGCAGTTTGTTTGTGGCTTTTATTGAATACTGTTTTAAACCCTTTCCGCTCCAAATCCTTTGGGGAAGTAGCGGTTCATAGAACAGCCATTAGGCTAACGTAATTGTTAACGTCACAATGCAATGTAACAGAAAAGAAGATACAAGAATGTGACATTTACGAACTATGATGTCAATATCGTACAACAACAAAAAGGAGTGCAAAATTTAAAAAAAAAATTAATAACACGCAAGTATTTCCATTAATTTTTTTTGAAAATAAGGCATCAATTGTCACAGTTTTATACATTTTTCAACCTAAAAAGAGTTCATATATTACAATATTTTAAAACCCTGGTCAAGTATTCTTGTATTCATAGCCCAAACCAACTTGGTGATTCGGTCCTTTTGCAGTTATAGGCACATATCATCACCAAATATTTATTAAGGGGATTTAAACCAGTAAATGTAAATATTTCATCAATGACCTTTTTTGCCCCACCCTAACACACTAAAACGCGCTACCGCCTAGGATCATCGAAGATTTTACAATTTGATAAAAGGCCTCCCTATTCACTCAAAATATCATTTAGTTCGCACATAATAAATAGCATTAAGAGATGCTTTTCAAATGTTTTCATATAAACAACCATGTCCAATTTGGTCCCCGCCCTGGGTCAGAACCCATACCCACGGGGACACCAAATTTCAACCCAATTTGGTAAGGCTTTCCTGCTCTACATCACTAAGCATTTGGTTTCTCTCAGACATGTGCGGTTAAGAAGAAGATTTTTGAAAATTGGTCCACTTTTTTGGCAGACGGGCGTATATTGCTACGCTTGCGTTGCTTTTGTTGCTAATAGTGAATAAAATAGATAATCCTATTGTATGTATTATAATATGTAATATAGCTGTTATATTACATGTATGTACATTATGATAATTTTTTTAGTATTGTGTAATATGATAGAATGTAATGGATGAAAATCCTGTGGGCTAAATTAAAGCATAGATATAATAATGGTGCCATATAAAGGTGTTGCCCCGTCGAGGTGAGCTTTGTAATCTTTGATTACCTATGTTTTGTTCAGTTATAAAGTGGCTTAGATTAGTTAACTTTCACTAATTATGTGCAGATCTATTTTAGAATTATAGAATTATTTCCATTTTTGGAAAAATCCCTTAATTTGTGTCTCACTAAAATTTTCACTTAAGGATGTTGTAGGCTGATCTTTGGAAACAATGCGCAGGATGCTATCACTAAGTATTTACTGGTTCAATATTGACCCCATCGGAGCAAACATATACTGTACACATCTACAACTGAACCCTGTCCAGTTAAATCTCTTTTTTATGTCTGTATTGTGAAAAGACATATTATGTATCGATTTCATTAATGATTGATTTGTATTCCTTATGTTTTGTTTACACCAACAGATGAATGGAGTTTTTAGAAATGAATAAATCTTGAGTAAAATTTTACATGCAAAAAGGTCATGTTTAAAATACTGTAGCTCGAAAACAAGCATGACAATTAACCCAAATTTTTCTTTTTAATTTCCCGATTCTCTTTCAATGTAGAAATCAAAAATACACTTCCCAAAAAACTGACATCACTTCAAACCTCACCCTAGAACCTCTTTAAATGGTATTTATTAATTTTCAGAGTGAAGATTAGGAATGGAGACGACATTGTAAACTTGGTGGACGCTCCAGCCAAACTGACCACAGGGGACGAAGTCACCTTTCAGTGGGAGATAGAGAAACAGCCAATCACATTCCACGACACAAAGGAGTGTCCTGTCCGAGTACTGAGGAACGGAAAGCTCGTGAGTTATTACACCCACTGATATTTAATCTTCATCGTCACTTTGAAATTCTTTAGACAAAAGAAATCTTGATTTCTGATCATGAGAAATTTCCTGTAGTGTAAAATATGCTTATATATGTGAAGCACAGGGGTCATTGATCACATCTGGTCCCAACTTAAGTCTAAATTTCAAAATCAGTTAACTTGAAAAATGATTTTTATAAACAAATGAAATTTTCAGTATGTGTTCATATTTTATTTCTCTTTAAAATCCTGCAGTGTTTTTAAACATCTGTGCTATAAATCTTAAGATATAAGTCATCAGAATTTAGACTTTAAGTATATTCTCAGTTTATGGTCTTGGGCCTGTACACATGTAGTGAATGTCCTGAAGGCTACATTTTAAAGTTCCTGATAACATGCACAGATCTCGCTAAGTGTTGGTGCTTCAGTCGATTAAACAGTGCAAGTTAGCATTATTTTCCATTAACAACAAGAGATTGATGTGGTCCACTTTTGCTCCGAATCTCTTGAAATTTATCAGAATATTGCAGATATCAGAATATTGGTTCACTCATGGTCAGGTTGGAGACTCGATGTTTACAATACCACTTGCTCACTTTCCATAGATTGATTTATTTGGATATACTTGTAGATCTGTGAAACAAGCTATCCCTTCCACTTTAGAGGGGGACGACCGTTAGAAAATGTGTTCATCAACCTTACGTCTCCTAAGCCTGGGTTTGAAAGACGTGTTCAGCTGCTGAACTACCAACCTCCATACAGGGCCCCGGTTGGTCTCACTCAAGTCTGTGTGCTGTAAATGGGAGAGGTTGGGGGGGGGGGAGAGTGGTGATGCCCATGTTTTTTCACTCAAATCTGTGTCATTAAAGGTGGCTGCAAATGGGAGAGGTTGGGTAGTTGGGGGGGGGGGGAGGGTGGATTGCCTCTGTTTTAAAAAATTTTATTTTGAATTTTGGGATAGGTGACGAAGAGAAGAGCAATGTCACCCTGGCAGTTCAGAGAAGCATCGGTGTATGATGACGGGGATCTGTGTTCGTTAGGTATGAAAGATAACTTAATCTAGAGAGAGAGAGAGAGAGAGAGGGATGAGAGAGAGACAGAGAGAGAGAAGAGAAGAGGGAAAACGGAGAGATGAAGATAGAGAGGGAGAGAGAGAAAGATAGAGAGACAGCGGGAAGACAGAGAGACAGAGGGAGAGAAGGAGACAGAGAAGAAGAGAGGGGAGAGAGGAGACAGACAGAGGCAGAGAGAGAGAGGGAGGGGAGGGAGAGAGAGAGCGAGGGAAAGAGAGACAAGAGAGAGAGAAATGATAGTAAAGAGAAAAAGAGAGAAAGAGACTCAACCTGAGCAAGATAGAGAGAAAAAAAAAGATCATACATATGGACAAGATATTAGAGAGAATTTCAAAGAAAGAGAATATTCAACCTCAGCAAGATAGAGAGAAAGAAAGATAATATATAATTTGAATGAGAGAGAGAGAGAATGAGAGATGAAGAAGTTAAAAATCATGTCTGACGGTTATTCTCTGTACATTGATGGGTAATTTAAAAATGATTGTATCACATAAATATCCATCAACAAGCACAAAATTAAACCTATCAACTACTGCAGACTTAAGTCATTGGCTTGGTGTTTTGCAGCCCCGAAGGATCTTGTCCGTACATGATTTCAGGGACCCCCATCAACTCCCAGCTGACCTACTTTGAGATGGAGATCGTTGGCTTTTCACCGAACACTTGTGATGTGGGCATCGGGCTCACCCACTCTCTCTCAGACACTACAGACATGATAGGAAAATCCCGACACGAGATACAATACCTAATTGCCAGAAACACCAAACTCGGAAGGTATAGTGCAAAATACAGTAACTGTTGAACTTCGATATTTCAAACACTGATATCTCGAATGCCATGGCTATGTAGAACTGATTTGGAAGTCCCAATCACCTATTTCTTTAGTATTTTTAACCTCAATATCTCGAATTCGAATTCAGATTATCGGCACTTTTTTCTTTAGTAACGTTAGGTCCTACATGGTTTATGATTACGAGGTTCGTACTGTATGCTTATACTTAATGAATCCTTTATGAATGGGGGGGGGGGGTGGATGGGGGGGAGATGGGGGAGTAAAGCTTGGACATAAGAGCATGTACGCAGGATTGATTGTTTTGCAGGTATTGGTGACTTGACGCTATCGGATATGGACTGACGCCATTAAGAGTTCCGATGCGTCGTTTTATGCAGAGCAGGGCGATGTATTGGGATGTGGAGTTAGGGCGAGTTTCTGTGACGATGGAAGTCTTATGGAGGACCGGGAGGTGCAGGTTTACTTCACCAAGAACGGCAAAGAGGTACGCCATCACTAGATTATATCTCACAAAGAGGTACGCCGTAATATCCCACACAGAGGTACCTGCGCGTCACTAAAATAATCCCACAAGAGTACGCCGTCGCTAAAATATCCCACAAAGAGGTACGCCCATCACTAAAATATCCCACAAAAGAGGTACGCCATCATAAAATATCCCACAAAGAGTACCCGTCACTAAAATATCCCACAAAGAGGTACGGCCGTCACTAAAAATATCCCAACAGAGGTACGCCATCACTAAAATGATCCCACACAGAGGTAGCCATCCCTAAATAATATCTCCACACAGAGGTACGTCCATCACGTAAAATATCCACACAGAGGTACGCCATCATCTAAATAAATATCCTCACCAACGAGGTACGTCGCGTCACTAAAATATGCCACAAAGAGGTACGTCATCACTAAAATATCACCATCAAAGAGGTACGCCATACAACTAAAATTATCCACAAAGAGGTTCGTCCATCACTAAAATATCCCACCAAAGAGGTAAACGCCGTCACTAAAATAGTCCCACACAGAGGTACGCCATCACGTTAAAATAATCTCCACACAGAGGTACGCCATCATAAATAATATCCCACACAGAGGTAACGCCATCACTAAAATATCCCACACAGAAGGTACGTGGATCACTAAAATAATATCTCACAACGAGGTACGCCGTCACTGATAAATATCCACATAAGAGGTACGGCCATCACTTAAAATATCCCACAAAGAGGTAGCGCCACTCCACTAAATCATCCCACATTGAATTGAGTCGCTCACACTAATGATTATCCACAAAGAGGTCGCCAATTCACTAAAAATAGTTCCCACAAAGATAGGTACATATCCGTCACTAAAATATTATCCACAAAGAGGTCGCCGTCACAAAATTATCCCACAAAGAGGTACGTTCCATCAACTAAATATATAATCTCCAGCCATAGAGTAACTTAAACTTGTCCAGCTACTAAGATTATTTTCACACTGACTACACAAGAAGTTTTATTGCCACTAAATTATATCTCACATATCACAGACTACACAAGTTCTTAGTAGGTAGAGCTAGACAGACTGAAAATTGGCCTTGGTAGCTCAGTGGATAGAACACCTGACTAGTAATACAGGGGTCTATATTAGACCAGTCACTGTAGCTCAGTGGTTAGAACTCCTGACTAGTAACACAGGGGTCCCAGGTTTGATGCTCAATCCAGCCCTTCTCTCCTATATACTACTTACAGCTCTATAGAATGACAAGAACCCCCCTATGCTTGGCTGTAGTGTAACAGAATGCTTTGATAATTATCTAAGGGCTATTCCAGCAAAAAAAATATGGAGGGGGGGGGTGGGGGGGGAAGGCACTTTATTTTTAAGACAGACAGCCCAACGCCTACATACAAAAACAAAGATTCCT
>CAJDSM010060733.1:0-16198 GCA_903981925.1 Ostrea lurida | reverse complement strand
TTGAATCCGTGATAAAACTCCTTTAAATATAGAAATTACGTGCGCTAATTTCCAACAGTCTGACAGATTTTAATAAAGTGATTTATTAAAAAGTTTACATAATGGTTTTGAAATTGTGTCCTTACAGGATTTTAACATTTTGTGACTGATGCCATCTACCTATAGCTTTTTTACAGGAATAATAGAAATAATGTCATTAATTTCTGTTCTTGTATGTGTATGTCAGGACAAAAATCATTAGTTATTAACTCTATGTTTGGTAATTCTTGGTTGTTGTCATCATCTGGTAGTGATGTAAAAGTAATTATTTAAAAAGTTCTATTTTTTCCAAGTCCAAAAGGCAGATTTATCCTTACCATTGGAGTCAGTATATTGAATGGGTGGAAGTTCACTCGATGATTTAGTGTTTAAAAAAATTCTTAAGCAATTTCCAGTATAGATTATTATCCTTAGTACTGGCATCCTTAAGTTGAGAATCAATATTGTCATAAAAGTGACTAATTGCATTTTTTTTTCATATTGTTTACCTTGTTCCTTATCTTCCTAAAGGAAATCCAATCAGATTCCCTTTTTGTTTTTTGAGCTTTTTTTCTTAATCTGCTGCGTATGCGAATTGTTTTTGTTTTTTTTTTAGAAGAGAATCCATCCATGGTTTGTCATTGGGTCTTATAGTTATAGTGTTTTCTGGTATACAAAGATGTATGAAAGACATACATTTTTCTGTGAAGTTTAGTGTTGCATTTTCAATGTTTTCAGTATTTTCGATAATGTGCTCCCAATCACATTCTTGAATGAGTTTATTTAAAAGTTGGAAATCGGCAGTAAAAACAAAATGAAATTCGTCCTCTATCGAATCTGACTGACATTTTTGACACTTTCTCTGAGATCTAGATTCATGAGTAGATCTACCTGTCTCTGTTGACAATGAGTGAAATGTTTTTCCTGACATACTGATTAAATCATTATTTATGACAAATAGTGCACTGTACATCTAAAGGATTGCAATCTATTCATGGTACATGTAACTCCGATATATTGCGATTCGTTCATAATAAATATCGTATTGCGATAGGTTTTATCAGCGAAGATGCTCAGACTCAGAATTTACGTTTGGACTCGATATTCCTCACATTAACACTAAAACACAGTTTTTCTTATTCCAATAGAGCAAAGGCAAAGTCATTTTAGTCCCCAAAAGGTCAATCTTGCAACTATGATTGCAAAAAAAATGTTTTGAATGATTTTGACTTCTACAACATAGAAAAAATCTAATTCTCTACATGAAGTGGAATACCTTTTTTGGGGTAAAAAAAAAAGAAAAAAGGGGGGGGGGGAAATATTGTTAATCCGGAAAATTCAGAAATTAGTCTTCTCTTCAATTAATCTATAATAACAATCTGCGAGTTTATTGGTTGCACAATTATGAATTTAGTAAGGATTAGTGTAATTGTAAAAGTTTTCATCAAGATTTCATCTGGGGGGGCAGGGTGTACTTTACGTGAAAAACCGATGAAAACGGAAATATTTAAGAAGTTTAATTATAAAGATTAAAACCCAAATATCAATGAACATAGGAGAATCATCTACTAAACAACGTATTTCGTTTAAAACTTTATTATTCCAAAACTTAAATGTCAAGGGCGTAGAAACGGGAAGGGGACGACAAGAGAGATGGGCCCCCCCCCCCCCTCCGCTCCCAATTTCCATCAAAACATTAAAGAAAAACCAGATTCAGTTAAATAGCATGAAAATGACCGCATCTCACTATTGTTTACAATTGTTGTTGGGGAGACAACCACACCCTCCCCCCCCCAACCATATCTAGCATATGCTACTTACCTGACTGACCATTGCCTTAAAGTATAAATAGTACCACTGTACAGACAATTCAAGACACTGTAAGTGTGGTGAGTGGTGAGTGGAAGAGTTGGCTCAGTGTACCTTGCCCCACACCCCCCCCACCCCCTCTCCCGCAATGAAATGCTTCCTACACCCTGAATTATCATACAATTGATATGAAGAAAAATTTTTGTTCAAAATATTCATGACACACTGGATTGTGTTTGGAACTTTAAACCAACAATTTCCTTTGTGAAGTAATCCCTTTGAAACAAGTGTTTAAGCCGCTAACGTTTTAATCTGTTATAGTTATAGAAACTGATTCTTAGCGAAAATCATAGTACCCTTAATGATATTTCTTAGACAAACCGACAGCCCCATATTCCTTGTTTTGGAAAAGATAACAGTGATAAGTCAAGTTAATTGCACAATGTTAAATACTACATACCTGAATTCTGAGATAGCCTCTCTTTGAGAATCAAATGCAATTGCCCATGCTACTATATAACAACAGTAGTCTGCAAAAACACCTGTTCAGTATGTGATAATTATATTATTCAATATCATCAAAACTATCTGAAGGGATTGACCATGATGTTTGCGCTGTATGTAGACTCTTTTATTATACATTGGAGTCTCAATTTGAGAAGAAACAAAATTTGTGAAGTGTACTTGCGATGACACTTAAACATCGGAACCTTGATACCATGCAATGAGCGATTTAGAAGGGTCCCACCCCCCCCTTTTGGATGACCAATTAAATAGTTATCTACATACATAGTACTAGGAAAAACTCGTAAATAACCTGTAAAAGCACTAAAACCCGAAGCTTCCGGGCTTGCCCCTGGGCACCCACTTTGAATTATCCCCGATCTTAAGTACTGGCTCCTTTTCACGACCGCCCCCCCCCTTCGACAAATCCTGATCCGACTCCATGTAGGGACAAATAGAGAGAGAAATATTTCTGCAAGCATAAGATAAATACTATTTTGATTTGTCCGTTACATGAAAACTTATATGACGCCAGTTATGTACAAACATTCAAGACATAAGATCGCTCTGCCATAAAGACTACACATGATTGCATGACAAGATGAAA
The DNA here is from genome assembly GCA_903981925.1 of Ostrea lurida. Lineage (NCBI taxonomy): Eukaryota > Metazoa > Mollusca > Bivalvia > Ostreida > Ostreidae > Ostrea > Ostrea lurida. The sequence goes on along the minus strand of CAJDSM010060733.1, from coordinate 13,260 downwards.
GTTGTGATCAATGTCAGAAATCTTTACTGGCGCAGTATAAGTTACACACATTGCGGATGTCAGCAGAGAGATTTTAATGTATGTTAAACACGTGGATTAAGACATATTAAGTACAGATCATGCGTCACTTAATTTAACACAAATGATGTTTTTTTTTGGTCTTTTTTTGTATTAATCTTAACTAAGTGTATTATCGATAATTTCTCTTCTTTATGATTACTATCTCTTTACTATTAATGAATTGGAGGTAACGTACGGAACTGAGCGAGACTAAATGGTCGAATCACGAAAAACATAAATAGAACCCGAGGAACGCGTGCATGATTGTCGCGAGATAGCAAAAATTAAATTCTCCAAATAGAAACCACAATCAATCAATTGGCGGTTTAATTTCAAAAAGAGTCTACTAATGATTAACTGAGTGCAACCCGACTATACCCCCACTGCCGATCATTTCACATGTAGCGACAGGTTTGGTGTTATCATATACAACAATGACCTCCAAGTGAAAGTAGATATTATCCATAGCGTACGAATGTCTTGAAGAGGGAGGGGAGGGCAACTTCTAAGCATAATGCGACAGAGCAAAAATGAAAAAAAAAGCTATGAACACATATGTGTGTGTGGGGGGGGCGAAGTAAAAAACGCGCACAGAAAACCAAAGAACGTGAAGGAGGGACTCTCTAAATTATGTTCATGATGCCAGAAAAAAAAAGAAAGTTACTTGACAAAGGGGAGGTGGGAGGCAGGGGGGGGGGGAAGCATACTATTACTTGTCCCATCTCCCCCCCCCCCCCCGCTCCTACACCATGATTCCCATATCGTCAACGTTCAGTCACAATACAAAGTTCAAGGCAACATTGCGCGTAAGATGCGGCTCTACAAATAGCAAACCCGCTTATCCACACTATACATTTGGCTTGAGAATGTCAATCTATACAATGTTTTATGAAATATACGAAATAGAATTGATGATTATTTATGTACATTACGTCCTCACCGATAGTGAAGCTCATCCAATCGGTGAGTGCTGCATACTTTAGGCCTATGCTCGGCCAAATCCGAGCGGGAAAATCGGGTCATCTCTGCGTGTACACACGCTGCTTGAGACGGGGTCCCGTTTTCCGTCCATCCGAATGAACCGCCCCATTCATCGCTCTACGACAGTAAGGGAGACTAACGACCTATTCTGAACGGCTCCCGACCTCTGTCTACACCGGATACCCCACGGGTTCGAAAGAATATAAGTGTGTATGATTCTCAAAATATTGCTATAATGAGAGGTGTTTTGGCAACTAAGCCGTACATCATTTGAACGTACCCAAAGTAAGTTTGAACACCCCCCCCTGAGGTTAATGTAAATCACATATGGACACCCAGCAGCGGGGCGAATTGTCACCTAAGAAATATTTAGCCATGCCCTCTACAACCCTAAGAGATATAGCTAGGCACATGGGTACAAGTTTAAATGTATTGACGGTTGAAGATGAAGATGAGACAACGCATTTGGGCACGAAACTAGAAGTCATGAATGCCTGACACGATAAACCTCCAACTAGCTAAAATCCACCAGCACCGGTACAGAATCCAACTCACAACAGAAAAAACACAACATTCAGCCCCTTCTCAAACTACATAGTTATTAGTCTTGAACGCATTGTGTGACATGATTCGATTGCTGTGTGCTTAGGACCAGACCGTGATGTTGTAAAATCTCGCAGATACGCCCCGCTGCCAAAACGGCTTTGTAAAAAACATTTAACTTGCCCACCAGCTCTGAAGATCGATCAGAAGTTCTTTGACCTAACACACTAGATACCCCACTGAAATGCCAAAGAATTAGTGTCAATCTAAATGAGGATAATGAGAACTAGCAGTGTAGGGAATGAACAGATGCATGGTTGAAATGATCTACCATCACCACCCACATATTAATTAGTCTCGAATGTTGGATATAAGAATACACAATTGCTGCTATCACATGGGCTGACGAAATTCAAAATCGCCAAGTAATTCCAGAACATCAACAGTGATGCTGACGACCACCCGAAAATGAAACATTCAAAAATTGCTGACATAGAAATAGCACAACCAAATTACAGTGTGCATATAAAAACCAATCATACCTGTATGCACAAGAACTATGACAGAGTAAATTCAGAAACTGCAGGAAATACACACAACAACAGACAAAGCAGTGTCATATATAAACACTGTTACATGTATAGTAAATGCAAGTTTTAGATCGCAGGGCTTACCACTACACCAGAATAAATGATTCATGTACCTACGTTATGAACCCCTGCCCAAAGTTTCAGTGTGTTGTTTGGTCCCTATTTGACCACTCCCACGTAATTTGAGACTTGGTTGGATTGAGCTTGTGGTGAATACCTACAGCGAAGTCTATAACAACCCATTGTAGTTAAAAAACAAACCCTTAGGTGCTGTGTTGCCAATGTAATTAGAAGTGCTAACCATGATAGAACCACTGTGAACTTTTCTGCCTCCCTCCCCCTCAAGTATGTTGGAGATGTAGAGAAAGGTTACTTGTCGTTATGAATGAGGCTGCACCGTTATGCATGTAAATGTATCTTGGAAATTGCATCCGTCAGCTAAATGCTAGGTGGTTTGTTTCAGTTGGTTGTTTTATGTTATGACCATTTGTTAAATTTTCCACCGATTGAATTGACGGGTATTGGCATATATGTCACCAAACAGCGACGGGTAGCTAGTGCTATGACATAGAATGAACATGGATATATAACACGATATTTGCCAAAGGGGCCATATTGAAGTTGATCATCCGTGCATGTTTGTGGGTCCGAGAAATTTATTATTGTTGTGCACGTTGTGCGAATAGTATTCTGTACTCGGTCCGAGAATTGGTTAGTTCGAGATGGATTCGGGATCCTTCAAGCACGGATGATGCGCAGCTGTGGAAGTCAAGTGTTAAAGCTGTGAGTGAGGCTGGGTTCCCACCTGGGATTCCTGGTTTATGAATAGTATATCGGTCCGCTGTGTTCCATTACACCACGTTTGTCCTCTAGTTTATACTTATTCTTTATTCAAGCCGATCCAGGGAGCCCTGAGCTGGCACCCCAGGTGAGGTATATATGGAGGGCCTCTGTGGAGGTTTTACCTCATATATACGTTGTTGTTGAAAATGAATAAAAATGTGAAACTGTAAAAAAAAAACCCACAATGATGGAGGACGAACGTGCAATATTTCAAAGATAACTACACCCTGCAAACGGCATTGAAATCCCACATTTTATGTTCAAAGAAAGCATTCAAAAATGTAAAAAGATGTTAAATAAAAAGATCACGCTATTTGAAGCGTGTGGGAAAAAGAAAATGTCCAGGCAGTACTGCTGTGACCTTTGTGACAAAATGTTTCTCTGTAAGCGCTATAAACCCGTGGGGATCCGGGTTAGAATAGGTCCCCAGCATCCCCTTGCGTGTCGTAAGAGGCGACTAAATGAGGCGGTCATTCGGATGAGACCGGAAAAACCGAGGCCCCGTGTCCCAGCAGGTGTGGCACGAAAAAGATCCCTCCCTGCTCAAAGGCCCTGAGTGCCGAGCATAGGCCTAAATTTTGCAGCCCTTCACCGGCATTGGTGACGTCTCCATATGAGTGAAAAATTCTCGAGTGGGACGTAAAACAGTAAATAATCAATCAATCAATGTAAGCGCTATACCTCAGGGGCAACTTCACCGGTTAGAACGGCACATAAGTGGTGTCGGTCATGGCGCGCGACATGGGGGTGCGGTCCTGAAGCGAGGAATGGCCAACAAGGTGGGCAAACTGCAGACGTGTTAGTGCAGAAAATTATACCTCACGGAATGGTTGATTGATTATTTATTGATTTACGTCCCACCGAGAATATTTCACTCATAAGGAGACGTCACCAATGCCGGTGAAGGGCTGTAAAATTTAGGCTTATGCTCGGCACTCAGGGCCTTTGAGCAGGGAGGGATCTTTATCGTGCCACACCTGCTGTGACACGGGGCCTCGGTTTTTCCGGTCTCATCCGAATGAGCGCCCCACTCAGTCGCCTCTTTAAACAGGCAAGGGGATGCTGAGGACCTATTATAACCCAGATCCCCACAGGTAGCTTACGGAATCGAGCAATCATTAAGCTTTTTTTAATGACTTTACGGAATAGAGCAATCATTAAGCAACTCCTGGCTGCATGTTAAACACAATTTATCAAAGTACTCCGTTTTTTCAAACACTCCTCACTTTTTGGGGTATCGACGCTTTTAACCTGTGACTCGAAATTATGTATCAAAGTTGACCTTTAAAGAGTTTTTCTCCTAATCTATCAATTAGTTATGAAGTATTGCAATCGAATTTTAATGTACCATTATATTGCTACTTTGGAAGTCAATATATGCTACTGATTAATAAAATAATGCTTCAAACTCGATGCACCGCTTTAAAATTGAAATATGATTTTGAAGAATTTCATCTTTTGAAAGAGCCGTTGGAGTGTAAGTACGATTACAAAATGTGTAGTTTTATAAAAATACCAAAGAAATTTTCCTCAATGCTCTTAACATACGAATACAGGTAGGTAATCAAAGTACTGAATGTACTGAAAGCCTGGCTTTGCGTTAACATTTATTTTCAAGATGAGGTTATTTAATTTATTATTTATTTATTTATTTATTTGTCCATTCTTGCGCAAGGGAATGAACAGTCTTTTAGAAAAGGAAATGTGTTATCAGCCAAAGTCTTTTATAAAGTGAGTCAGTGACCACAACAAAACAAATTAAAAGACTGATACTTTTTATTTGCAAGGTAAATCTTCATAGTAAACAGAAGGGAAATCATGTAATTTTACATTGGTTCTTTTAAAGATACTCACAAACATGTAGTTACCCTTTGAAACAGATTTTTGTAAACAGATTAAAAAGGACAGAATTACAATTCCCAAACAAGAGGCCCCATGGCCACATCGCTCACTATGCACTGCTTCATAAGAAGAGCCAGTATGCCGACTTTAAAATCTCCTATTGGTGCCCACCCAAACCTCGGAAGGGGGTGGGGGGGGGGCCATTAATCTAAATAAACTTAAATTACTCATATCAGGAAGCTTTCAGGTAAATTATATTCCACTTCCTCTGGTTTGAAATGAAGACGATTTTAAAAAGATTTTTCCCTAGATATTGCATGTAAAATATTGATCCTTTATTGTGGACCCACATATTCTGGGGGTCATGATTGAACAAACTTTTATCTGTTACCATATAAAGAAGTTTTTCCTGGCCCAGTGGTTCTTTGAAAGAAGATTTTAAAAGATTTTCCCTATTAAATCATATGTAAAACTTTGATCCCTAGTGGCCCCATCATATAAATTCAAGCTTTACTGGCCCAGTGGGTTCTTGAGAAGAAGATTTTTTTAAAACAGATTTTCCTATATAATATGTGTAAAATTTTGATCCCCCTATTGGGGCCCTATCGTACCCCCGGGGGTCATCATTTGAAATAACAGAATCTCCACTATATCAGGAACTTCATATAAATTTCAGCTTTCTGGCACAGTGGTTCTTGAGAAGAAGATTTTTAAAGATTTTCCCTATTTAATCATGTGTAAAACTTTGATCCCCTGTCGTGGCCCCATCCGTACCCCCGGGGTCATAATTTGAACAAAACATTGAATTTGTACTATATTAGGAAGCTTTCCATATAAATTCTAGCTTTTCTGGTCCAGTAGTTCTTGAGAAGAAGATTTTTAAAATTTCCCTTATAATTAATATGTAAAATTTTGACCCCTATTGGGCGCCCATCGGTAACCCCCCGGGGGTCAATGACTTTGAACAACGTGAATCTCCCACTATATAAGGAAGCTTTTCCATACTGAATTTCAAGCTTTTTCTGGCCCGTGGTTCTGAGAAGATTTTAAATGACAACTATCCTTTTGCATTTTTCGTGATTATCTCCCCTTTGAATTAAAGGCCTGGTCCTTCATTGAAACAACTTGAAACCCCTTTACCCAAGGATGTATTTGTTATTTAGTTTGTTGAATTTGGCGCCAGTGGGTTATTGAGAACAAGTCGAAAATGTGAAAAGTTAAGACAGACAGAACGACGGACAAAAGGCGATCAGAATAGCTCACGTTGAACCTTCGGTTCAGGTGAGGCTAAAAAAAAAAAAAAACCAAACCGCAGTTAGACAGATTTAAATAAACTTGTAAGCTTATTCAATTAAAATTGAAAGCTAAATCAGTATGTGTTTTTAAAAAAAAAAACCACCCAAAAACTTACACTGTTTTGTGAACATTTACATGTAATCGGGGACAATCTTCTTGCTTGTTAATTGTACTGTATGAGTATTAGAGTATAGCCACAATCAATTGGTTTGTACATTTCATTTAGACCTATGTGTTTCTTTTGCAAATATGCATCGTTTCTTCATTATAGACACCATTTCATTCATGTTTACTAATAGTTTTTGTGAAAATGACCACTAACTTCATATTGGTGCCATAACTCTCCTCACCACCTACATATGGTGTTTATGTCTCTCAACCTACTATATACATGTAGTATTCGATACGCAACTAATATGATATGCAAGAGCTTGTTTTTCGAGGCAGCGTACTTGCATGTTTCATAGCAATTATTAAGCCATTCTTTATACACTGCTTTTATCTACGGATTACTTCATTTACCTGATGAAGACAATGGCCTCAAGGCAGATGTACAGGTCAACAGGGGATGCTTACTTCTCTTAGCACCTTATCCCACCTGGTATATCCAGGGGTCCGTGTTTCCCAACTTTTGTTTGTATTCTGATTTAACGATGAATAGCTCACTGTTCGTTTTGTTTATCGCCTTTTTATGCTGAATTCTAACTATATAGATTATCAACCAAAAACCAAAAAAAAAAAAAAAAAAAAAAAAAACAACCCACAATCCAAGTGTCCTTTTATCAACAGCATACAAAGTTTATATTTCAACGTGGTGAAGAGTTTCAGGACATTTTCCCCTTCATATCTATTACATTCTTACAGAAATAGAGTTGCATGTACTTTTTATGGGTGTTGTTCCTCGACATTTACATAATGGACAAAACGAAGTTTAGCGCTTTTCGATACTTTCAGTACTTTGATTTTTGTCTTCTATGAAAATTATGCGCATAGCACGTGTGCAAAAAAAAAAACAAAAACAACAAACAAAAAAAAAAAAAAAACAAAAAACCAAAAAAAAACCCAACCCAATCTTGTGATAGATCATGCGTAAGTAATCGGAACCTATTTAAAATGTTGTTTGTTTATTTTAGCTCTCAAAATGAACAATTATATTGATTCACTGAATTATTGAGTATCAGAAAAACTATTTTGTATTGTGGAGTTTCTTCTTGGATACTGCTCGGTTTTTGTTTACTTTGTAAATCAAGCGACCACGACGCCTACAGCCTATGGCTTTGCTTTTAGCAAAGCCAGGCTAAAAATGAAATCACCTAATTTCAAAATGGTTTTGTGCGTCCAAGTCTGAGTTACTGACCAGAAGTGAATGAAATTGGACGCAAAATTAAAAGTGCAATGGTTAAACGATGACAAGATAGCATGAGGTATATATTCAACCGGAAGTACCACTTTAGTATCATATAAATCGCCCTCGTTGTGTTCCATATCACGCACTTCAACTTCAGTAATGTCTCGAAGATCATGCTTTCGATCGAATTCGTAAAGCAGACGATAAATTATATACCCGATATCCTTGGAACTTTATTTCTATATTTGGTTGTGTTCATCTTTGATAGCAATTTAAGGATAAAAATGCATTTTGTGTACAAAAATTCCCAATCTATAATTAGCGCAAAATTAGATATGGGGAAAATGCATTCCTAGAGAATTAGATGGCAGATGAACTACCATACGAAATTTTTTTTAACTAAGAATTCAACGAATTTTCATACAATCAGAATCATTGTTAAACTATGACTTTTAAAGTTATCAAAATGAGGATGCTTACTCCTCTCATGGCACCTGATCCCTGCCTTCGCTTTTGTCGGAGGTCCGTGTTGCCCTACACTCGATTTTGTATACATGTATATTGGGACTATGATTACGTTTAACACATTGTTTACTTTGCAATTTATCTATGATAGAGCTTCAATTAATCCATATGCATATGGCGGATTTCTTTCAGTCATATTGCAAGAGGTGAAAATCAATGCATTTTAATCCATTTGAAAACCAAATCTAATAGTAGACTACATCTCTCTTGTAAACTTCTTAGATCATGCCCATGTGCTTGGTAAAACATTGTCATTACAAGTATTCAACAAATATTAATCCAATTGAAAGACAATTGCCAATCCGAAGTTGTGCAGAGTACTTTTTTCAATAGGTTCAGTACAGTCAGATGTTTGATAGCTCAACATTTACACATAAATAACTTCTCAATCGTCAACTTTCTTTTCTACAAATGTATGTAGTAATATACCACTATCATCTGTTTATGGTGTGTATATCTCCCGTTGATTCGATACGCCAAAGAGCATGCTATGCGTATGGGGACTTTTTAGCAAGACCAACTACTAACGAAAAAGTTGATGTTGCAGGGTTATAACGAATCTCGTTTAAAGTCATTATTTCGCAAATTCTACGGTCACTACATAGTGACCTTGTTCGCGATTACAAATTATCATATGTTGACTGATTTTCATACCCTTTGTTAGACTGCCATTTTCGAACTAAAATTTGACGACGGTAATTCCATTTACTTTATTTCGAATAAGGGCTCACGACGGTGTGACCGGTCAGCAGAGGATGCTTATTCCTCCATGACACCTGATCCTGCTTCGTTTTTGTCGGAGGCCCGTATTGCCCTAAACTCGACTTCGTATATGTTTTTTTTATATTATGATTACTTTTAATACATTGCTAACTTCGCCAATATACATGTATATACATGTACTATTACAAATTTAATGCTGGAATACAATGCACAAGTATCAACAACAAACCCATTTGGTTGGGAGCCCACATTTCTCACTTTTCCACATACACAACTTCAAGGATTGTACTTCCAAATCACAGCTTTCCAAATTGAAACAATAATTATCTCATTCTCTTCCCAACTGGAACAATTCAATCATTATCACGAGTTAAAAAAATGAATGCTACAGAAGACAAATTCTGTCCGTCAGTATAAGGTGAAATGTATCTTCTTCCACTGTCACTTACATGTATTCAATGTGATTTCACCATTTCTCGCCTTCATAAGTATCTTCTTTATGTTTTCCCGGTCACTTGATATTGGACTTGATATAGGAATTTTCTCCATATCTGTAAAATTAACATTTTGGAATTTCAGGGAGCAAATCATTATAGATACTATTATAGCTAGTTTTGTGAAGCTGTTTACAAAGCAGTTTTGGGAAAACTGCAATTTATTTACATGTATAAAGGTAAAAACAAAGATAACGAGCAGCGTTCAATCTCGGTTGGGAAAACAAGACCTCTGGACACACCAGGGGTGGGATCAGGTGCATAGGACGAGTAAACCATCCCTCTGTCGACCGGTCACATCCGCCGTGAACCCATTGTCTCCATCAGGTAAACAGAGTAATCCGTAGTCACATCAGTGTATGAAAAACGGCTTAACAATTGCTATGAAACAAATCAGACAGCAGGTCATACTGGCAAACTAAATCGCTAGAACGACCATAGAATTTGCAAAGTGCCGTCTTTAAACGTGACTGACATGTTGAAACCCCTTGTTTGTATTGCCTGCCTCGTATCGAATAAGTTGAGAGACATACACACCATATGCAGGTGATGATAAAATATTGAGGTACATGAAAAGAAGACATTTCTAGTGGCGGCCTTTAATTCGACATTTCGATATATTGACGACGTTTTATCTATAATAATAATGGTTTTTTTCATATGTCGATTCAATATATCCCAGCGACACTAAGAAATAAAGGACACCCACAGAGTCTTCCATGTCTGCTTCGTACTTGGATATTTTATTGAACATTGACATTGATGGCAAACTAACTACTCAACTCTATGACAAAACGGTACGATTTCAGATTCTTCATTGTCAACTTCCCATATTTATGTAGCAATATTCCATCATCACCTGCATATGGTGTGCATGTCTCTCAACTTATTCGATACGCCAAGAGCCTGTTCTGCGTATGATCAGGTTTTTGAATTGAGGCAAGCTACTTACAAACAAGTTGTTGCTTGGGTTTCAACAGTCACGTTTAAAGGCAGCATTTCGTAAATTATATGGTTACCGTAGTTATAACAATTTAGTTTACCAGTATGACCTACCATTGAGTCAAATGCTGTCTGATGTGTTTCAAAGCCATTGTTAAGCGGTTTTTCACACACTGATTTAACTACGGATTGTTCCGTTTACCTGATCAAGACTATGGGCTCACGGCGGGTGTGACGATCAACAGGGGATGCTTCCTCCTCCTAGGCAACCTGATCCCACCTCTGGTATGTCCAGGGGTCCGTGTTTGCCAACTCTTGTTTTTTGTATTCTTATTTGAGACTTCGAGATTGATCACTGTTCGTTATCTTTGCTTTTACTTATCGTTTGGCATAATATTCGACGGAATTCGCAATGGAGATAGATAGATAGATAAAAGATTACTCTATTTTTGTATGCCTTGTATCTTAAATAGTGGCATGGCCTATAAATTTCATTTGATAATTTACTTTAACTCTAATAAATTGAAAATAAAGAAACTTGCTACTCTTATATCAGATGAACATGCAAGTATGTAACTAAGCACTATACTGTACGTGTGTATTTTAGGTAGCAGTCATCCTTTAGACCATTAAAGAAAATTAAAATATAGACTATAGAAAATATATGACTGCTACTAATTTAACATTTTTTGTGACAAATCAGAGATTGCCTTTGTCATTACCCATTTTCACACTCACGATTCTTATTTGGAGAACTTCCATCATTAGACATGACAGTTTTATAATGTCCAGTGAAAGGGTCTGAATTCGAGGCAGTGACTACCGCTCTCCAGATTCATGACGGAACTGCACATTTTGTACATACCCCTCCAGCATCCAAAAAAGCTAAAACTGAATCCATCATCTATAGGCGCCGGATGTGATCCAGATCAATGGTCAGCTTTCATCAGGCAGAGGACAAGTGTCGGAATGGCTATAGATGATTGGTAACAACGTCCTGCCCACTGCCCTCTACTACTGTGACTTTGATTTATGTACAGATACTATGCGCGATATGTTTGTTGTGATGTTGTCACCACGTAGAAGGCATATCTCATGGGTGCAATCAAGAGACTTGATGTCAAGGATGAGGGCACATTGGTTCATCGCATGAAACTAAATAGGATGACCTAATCTCCTGGAACAGGCATCCGATCAATTTAACCAGTTGTAGAGGTCAAAGTCTGCACTCTGCCAGTACAGGGCCACATACAAGTGACCTACTATGCACTGTCATATGTTTGACTACAGTGACGAAATAAGCAAGGACAACCTTATCAGAGGTATAGTTTGTTTGACCCTGAAACCATGTTGGACTTGCTAGGNAACAACCTGATCAGAGGCATAGTTTGTTGACCCTGAAACCATGTTGGACTTGCTAGGTGATCCCAAAACTGATAGAACTTTCGAAGAAACCGTTGAGTTTATTGCCCAGAAGGAGCAAGGTAAAGTAATTTTAAAAAAGTTCCGTGATTCACTCTGCTGGCTCTACATGTATATGGGACGACCCAATTTTTGTTAAAGATATCTGAGAAGAAACACAAGAAAGTTAATGTATTTACTAGCAATTACCAAGCACTGTGAAACATATTTATATACTGTTATCAACATTTTCTTACAGTGAAAATAAAAAGTGAATATTTTTTTCTTAAAATTGTTGATTTATCTCAGTATTTCAAATAATTTGATGCAAATTAGTTGATAAAAATGAATATAAATGTGTCATTGATGAAAACTGACCTAAAATTAGGAATATTGTTTTTTTTTTTCATTTGATGATGCAGTTTTCATATGTCCTCACAATAATTATGAAAATATTATCAATAAGTATGATTGAAAAAAATTTACAAATTTCACAATAAGCTAGTGCTCACCTCAATAATTTGAAAACGTGCTATTTTTTTATATGCTAGTGGAGAAATTTGGATAGTAACAGCATAGACATACAGTAAAATATCTGTATTTCGAATATGGTTTATCTCGAATACCCCGCTTATGTCGAAGTCGACTGTCGGTCCCTGCCGTTTTTCCTATACAAAATGATTGAAAAAACTCCTGATATCTCGAACACGGTAATCTCGAATATCCCGCTTATGTCGAAGTATTTTCAAGGTCCAATGCCCTGTTTAACCTGATTTATCTCGAAATACAGTCATTTTTTCGGTCTGCTTACCATACCTGGCTTCATTATGTCCCGCTTGATTGAGACTTAATTTATAGTGCGGACTGCCCAGAAGGGGCCTTGCCACACTTGGTGTGCTGCGTCGAGGGGACGGTGGTGGTCGATCCTCGGATCCCCTGGAAACGGGGACGGGTCTTCATGAAGATCCGGGATGGAATGGTCCTACTCGAGTCGATCGCCCACGGATCCCCACAGTATAATCGGGGGATGGGCTTCTTGAAGAATGTAGTGACATTACTTCATCTATGGTCGATCGACCCTCATATCTCCCTCGGTTTAATCGGGGAGACGTGTCTTCTAGAAGATTGCAGTTGTCCAAGGCAAGGAGGTTGACAGGAAGCAGCCCAGACGGATTCGTTGCAGAAACCTGGTTGCAATTTGTCTAGTAATTTAGATGGTCGTCTAAACATCCCTATTTACTGGCCGAAACAAGAAAGGATAGTTGTGTGTGTTATGTTCCGCAATCACGCCCGCGGCTATATAAACGATTAATATAGCGAGCGAAGCTTCCACGCTCCGCCCACTGATGGCAACGTCTCACGCGACTGTTTACAGACTCCGTCAACTTACATGTAAACAACATGGCGAGCGATGTCGATCTTGCACCGGGTATCATGTTAATCGCCTCGTTTGACCACGAATTTTCACAGAAAAGTTTGTCAAAGGATCTGACACACTTCTGAGAAAGTTACGTTCACAAAATTTCACTGAGTAAAAACGCAGAAACAGCAATTGTAAACGTGTGCACTAGATGAATGCATGTTATTTGTGCAGAAATGATTGTAGAACAAATTGTCCCAATATTTTACAGATGGGTGTTTTACGGTACAATTATTGAGTTTAATTGTTTTG
>CAJDSM010060726.1:0-12977 GCA_903981925.1 Ostrea lurida | reverse complement strand
AGACTGGCCATTTTTTAAAAGGGGTGTCTGATTATATTTTTAGGACAAGCGTCAGATAAGAGCAAGTTCTAGTTGTTCCCCTTGGATTGCGCCTTTCGGTATTGCCCATCCCATCATGTCGCCACAGAAAAGTTTCTAGAAAAGTTATCAGTATTTCAAAACAATTAAAATACCACAGCTTTTTTATTGTGAGTCAAATTGATTTTTAAATAAGAGGTCGAGGATGAGTTTGTGTCGATAGTATAAGCACGAAAAATTATGCGTTTTTATATTCCAATGAATAACCATCGGAAAGGGTTTGTCATCACAATTGCGAGTCGCACTCCGGGTTACGCACTATATGGATATTAGACAGCAGAACTTATTCCATACTGGTCAGTTTTCAAATTTGTTTGCCTATTTTTTATTAAATTAATTTTTTTGGAGGGAGGATAATTATAACTCCCCGTTGGCAGATATACAGATGTTATTTGTTGTTGATTCAGTATTTATCTGTGCACTTTCTGGTTTTTTTGTTTTTGTTTATGTTTGGTTTTTTTTTTTTTTAAATTCATTTCATTGTTATTTCTAACTGACAAAATATGATTTGTGTGGCGAGGGGGGGATAAAAAAAAGTAAAAGTAATTGATTTCAATTGTGAATTTTTACTTTAGCATCACATCGTTTTTATCAAGATCTACTAAACGTTGATCTGATATGAGTTAAAAGAAAGTTGGAATTTCAAATATGGTTAATTGTCCATATAACACGTATAGACATGGGTGAAACTTGGGGAAACCTCTTAAAATTATTTAGCTAAAGAATTAGCTTGTACTTGGTACCGTGCGCTAAAACAAGACTTTAATGTAGAAGCTTGAGCTAAAAATTCCCCACATTAAACAATGTTAATGGCGATGCCAGTAGAACATCTCTTTTATGGGCCTTGGTACAGCTCGTTACCTATTGCACAAGCGGTGGGCTCAAACAGTTTTAGGTGCGTATAGTCGTCCTATCATTATACACCCCGGAAGCCGATTTCGCTTTCATTATAACACCGCGAACTTTTACGTACGCATTATTTGGATATGAAAGAATGTCAGACTAAATCTCTACTTCACATTCCCCCCGGGTTCCCTATTTAGACCATCCGGAGTTTATTTGATTTCTTGGCAATTTTCTTGTTTCTCTTTTCCCTGATGATAAATTCGGTGAGTATAGTTTGACTTTCATGGATCCGTTCTCTGCAGGTCTCTACATTGAAGTCTCGTCCAAAGTCTCGTCAAAAGGCCAATAAATTTCATAACCTATTTATCCGGAACCTCCCTTTGTGTTAACTTGTAATTTGTGAAGAAAATAGCAATTCTCCCCAGGTGGATTCTCAGCTACAATGTTGTAGAGAAAACAACTCTTGTAAGTCAATGGACCAAAAGAGAGATAGAAGAAGAGATCAAACATATATTGAGTCACTGGTATTATCTCGCCACTCGGTGCAGGATCATTCACTACAGGTGAATTTAGACAGCGTTCATAGGGGTAAGACTATCTTATTTCATTACGATACAAAATTTTTAAAAATGAATTTACTTTGGATATAGCCTGAGACTGAAAACAGACTATAATTTTTTTTTGTAAAGAAAACTACATGCTAATATGTAGCCAATTTTCAAACATAACATATCGAAAAAAAACTCTAATTCATTTCTATTCTGATCTGCAAATTTTTTAACGATACGTGCTTTATCAATCTGATTGGGAGTCATCAATAATATTAAACAGATAATTCACGACTTTATGTAAATCGCATCTCTAGGTCTGTAATGTTTAAGTTTTCTCTGTGTGCCAGTATATGCCTGTGGTTTAAGGTGGATGTTCTTTCATCTCTGCCTTTGAATAAAAGTCATAAAATATTCTCAATATGACAGGTCTTATGCCAGTGTGTATAATATCTTTATTCAAATGATTTATTTTATAAAAGTTTAACGGTATTCTCCGTTGAGTTTTATAAATAGCCATCAAATGAAGTGACGGTATTGAGCTTGTCTTTACGCCTCGCCTCTCGGGGCTTGAATATTGATGGTGTGATGCGTCACTTTAATAATTTTAATACTTTTTTTTCTATCATTGAGAACTATTGGACATCTGTGGACGTTATATTGATTTGAGAGATTCAAGAAAAGAAGGTAGATAATTTTTTGTGAGAATTGGTTTTGTTGAAAATATTGTTATTCCAAATAGATTTCGTTATTGAATAATGGATTAATATACCTTGAAGTGTGTTGTCTAAATGAAAGAAAATCCTATCAGAATTGGAACTTTGGAATTATTTTCATTGCCGTACAAGTAGGGCAAAGCTTTTTTCTTGAAACTTGATTCTGACGCTATAAACGTTTACACGTATAATACAGCGATGTCGAAACACATCAGTGGGAGATGTGGGACCCTAAGGCTGATGGGAGTTAAGTCCCTTTGTTTCCAGATTATGTCGGATCTGTGGAAGTTTGAGAAGTGTACCTAGTTAGCCTGATTAAGGATTTGATTTCAAGCGGTGGACATTATAACTGAATGAACATATACTTTTTTTAAAAAGAGCATTAGTACTGGATTAGCGCGGTCCCTGACTCATGATTTTGTTTTCAAAAACCCAGTTCTTTAAGTGCTTTAAAGCTAAATCTTATTTCACTTTTGTAATGACCGGCTTTGAATCCGTGGTAATCAGGGACTTTCTTATCCCGTATTAAGGAGTCAGTTTGTTTTCTAATTGTCAAAGTTTATTTTAAAATAGAACTTGTTTGAAAAGGAAATAGTCGTTTTGGAAATAGTCGTTTTTCATTCTTAACCCCCCTATTTCATCCACAGAAGGTAAGACAATAGGCACCATTTTCCTATCTAAATTAAGTACTAATATACTATGCACAAAAATGCACTGAGTCATACCTCAGCACTATGGAAAGGAAAATTGATTTGGTTAATAAANTACCTCAGCACTATGGAAAGGAAAATTGATTAGGTTAATAAATTTAAAACGTATGGAAATTAAAAGTAAAACCGTAAATTTAATGTTTGCTTGCTTGGGGATACAGTTTTATTAATTAATATAGTATTGACTTGCATTCATTTTCATTTGCGCTGAACACATATTTAGCAATGTCTAAGTAGTCAAGATGTAGTAATACTGTTCTCCTGAGAAATCACCCGGTATATTGGACAGACGGTCGTGGGAATGGGGGGCATTGGGATATGGAAGATCTATCGCTAATCAGGTAAATATAAATATGGCGATCTTTTTATCAGGAGATAAAAGCGCGAAGAGCCAAATTGGCCATATACATTTGCACATATTGTAGTTAGCATGGTGAAAGTGTTAAGTGAACGAATATGACCAAGATAGCAAGAGGTTGGCTGAACATAGAGGAAAGGTTGTGTTAAATTCTTTCTTGTATTTGAAGTGGTTTGTTATTTAAAACGTAAGTTAAGTTGGATTTTTTTTTTCACATTTTCTCTTTTTCTTTAAAATGGAGTCAACTTTATTTCAATAAGTTTTTTCTTTCACTGAATAGTGTTTTTGTGTGTGCCTCCTATATTAAAGTGTCGACATAGATCACATTTCCAGTTGTAAATCCGGCTAAGCTGGTTGACAAAGCATAATGGCAGATATTATATAAGATGTTCTTTAATGCGATAAATAGAATATGAACTATTAATTATTAAGTTTGTTAAGATTGCGTGTCATAAAAATGTGGAGACGGGGCTTTCAAAAAATAAGGAATAAGTTTTGACAAACCATTTAACATGTAAATTGATTTCCAGACTGGATAATAGCTGTATTCTGAATATTGTGCATATAAGGATGATACTCTTTTATATAAATTTATAAATCCTATTTAATGTACATATTGTACACAGTCTGTAATCCACAATTGCATTTTACGTGTATACGTATAGCATTTACCCATTATAACACAATTTTAAAGACAGATGGACATACCACATGTACATGTACATGTATCAACATATTAACCCAATATGCTTCGCTTACTTTTGTCGTAAAATATTATCACACTGAGGTGAATTTTACCGAATGTTTGAAAATCCATCGCATAGATGTACATTTGATTGATTTAAATGAATTTTAAAATTATGGCCATTGATTTAGATGTAAGGAGACATAGTGGATGGTTTTAAATTGGTTCAGAAATTCGCATTATTTACAACAATGGAGTTTTATGACCCCCAAGAGCCTCAACATTTAAATCAATCCAATTGTTGCCTATGTAATAGAGCAACATGTTTCTTAACACATAATAGATAAAGAACATCTTTATTTCTGTTTATCTCTGTGATTTTTCTATTTTCTGCCCTGTCTTCTTTAATCCGTGGTTATAATCATGGTATCTAAATTGACCCCAATGAATGAATTACATTCAGTGGGGCCATCATATGTTATACAATTAATGTTACCCCCAGGGCGTGGACATGGGGTCGTGATTGTTATTGGTGTTTATCCCCCACCCATCGTACTAAATCCAAACTGACAGGACACTGGGGCCGTTTGATCACTCCGTATGACACTTGATCAGTTACAAATCGCCTGAAATTAATAATCCGAAAAATAGTCTGAAAAATCTGTTTGCCCAGAAATGTAGGTAGAAATGAACTAAAATTCGTGCTTTAAGATGTAAAAAGTTGGGTGAGTTTTTACCATCATTAGAATTATCTATTTGAGGTCTGAATATATAAATTCCGTGCTTTATCATGACATGTAATCTTGACTTGTTTTCCCAAATTGTATTCGTGCATTTATAAAATTTCCTTATTAACAAATTTAACAATGTTGTTTTGGATATTGTCTAATATTTATATTAAACTTTTTTTTTCTTTTTTTTTTTAAAAGACTATTGAGGAAGAGGTTTTAAATATATTGATTCTAAAGATTAAACAATACCACTGTCGTGTCATCATAAAAAAAATAATAATGAAGAGGGACGGTGTTGATTTCAGAAGTAGGGTCTTATTCCTGTTTTTGTCGACGGGTTGGCGGAATTTCCGCTGGTAGAACGATTCTTCCCTAGAGAGTTTTCTCTCTCAGTGTTGAGACACTTCACAGGTTCAAGTGCATTACATATTTTTTATATTTAATTAGATCATTTCGTTAGACACAAAGAGAAGAAAGGTGTTTCTGTTGGTTTACCTTAAAGCTCTGTCAATTTGAAATTCATATATTAATGGGAACTTAGGTGCAGACAACTTATAGAGCAGCTGTCTTGTTATTATTGGAGGTACAGGTGAGGAATTTCAAAGTTTCCAATTCAAATATTCTGAACAGTAAAATTAAAATTACACCGTGATGATAAGTAATTGGAATTGTGGGTACAAAGAGCGTGGGCTTTTTTTTTTTCAATGTCAATGGATTCAGTTTTAACAGCTTTATTCTTTATTGAGTACATGGTGGTTGTGTAGATCAATTTAGGAGGGCATGTTGATATTGGAGTGAACTTCGTCTCGGAATCTTAGTGGAACTTCAAAGCATTTTATCAGTAGAGTAGATACTATGGACACAATGCAGTTCTTGTGTGGTATTATGTATGATGAAACGTAAACTCAACTTTTTCTTTCGTTACATGTAAACATGCACTTGTAGTCTGTATTTACGGGTATGGGTTACTTTACTTGTTCTAATTACATGTAGTGAAAAGAGTTTACTTTGTCCGGGTTGGAAGGCATGACAAACAACAATTATCATTTCTCACTTTGTCTCTGGCAGTCCTAATAATTAGCCTATTGATGAAGAAGTAAATTTCAGACTTTGTGAAGTTTTTGAGATCGTTATTTTTAACATGTAGAATCCATTATATATACATTTGGTAAAATGGACGAAGGAAGAAATTCAGACTGGTAGGCAAAAGGTCTATTGAAAATATTTGAGATTTTAGTGGAAGAAGGAGAGATTGTTTGTTTGTTGTCTAAAGAGGCAATTTACTTTGAATAAAGGGGAGATCACTCTTGAAATATGTAATACGTTTTTGTGTAAGAGGACATTAGTTGACATAGACACTTTTAATTCTCATTAAGTTGATAAGGATTATCAACACCTTCTTCAAGTATGTGATTATTCCATAAGTGTGATTAAGGATTACAAAGTACCAACGCGTGGAATGTACAATGTACATAAAACATTGTTTGAAATTTGAAAATCTATTTTCATTTGGTATGATTACAATTATGTCCCTAAAATACTAATGAGCGCAAGGTTCTTTGTAGCACCATGATAATTTAAATGAAAATCCACTTTAAAAAAAATTTTTTTTTACCTAGTCTACAGTTGCTGAGTACTCTCACAATAATGTCAACAAATTGTTGGTTAATTGCGTGTGGTCATCAAGAATTTTAAACAGAAAAATTTTTAGTTCGCCTTAATGTCTGGTTTAGTAGTAAAATTAATAGTAATAATGCTGACAGCCCTCCAGACTTAACCAGCTAAAACTATGGTTTACATCATAGATAATTGTCCTTGTTTTAACTTTTATAAACCTACATTTGTAATGAATTGGATTGTAGAAATTTGCATGTGCAGCCCTAGTCCGTATTTCGAATTCATGCCTAGTATTCACATATGTAAAGAGGATATATTTGTGTGTCATTTGTCCGTCCAATCTATCCCATGCTGTGATGTTTATGACTATTCAAATATTGGAGACAATGCAATCAACTGGTCAATAGACCAAAGCATGTTTGATTAAATTCTTACTAAAACCCTAATATTCCCCCGTGGTGCCTTGCTTGCCCCCCACCAACCTTTCTCCTCTGACACTTCAGTTTTTTTGTGTTCAGGGCACAGAGAGGCCCCACGGCTTCTGATCAAGTCCTCTAATTGACTAACAAACAAACAAACAGAGTCAACAAGCCAAGCGGTCAATATTTGCTATGTTTCCTGTTTGGTAAGGAGGATTTAAATGGTCATTGTAGCCTTTTTGGACAATATTGACACTGTTTGAGTGAGATCCACACTGGGTTATACCTACTGGGTCTTTTACATGGGTATTTTCATGTCAAACACCTCTAGAGTGTTGGTCTAACATCCTGGGTATTTTCTTGCAGGGTCCATTCCTGATCATTTGACCAGAGCTGGTCAGACTGATTCCTTCAATTATAGATAGAGGTAAGCCATCTCTTTAATTATCCTATTTGTCAATTAACTTAACATTTTTAATTTTCAATTAACTTAACATTTTTATTTTCATGTGAACATATTGAATTTACCGGTAGTATAATTATACACATGATGACAAGAAATGCACGGGTACTTTGTAACTCCTTGAAAAACATGCACAGTTCTGGGTGAAAATTTAATACAAATGTATATCCTTTGTGCATGTATAACAATTAATTGTGAAGAACAATTGTGTAAAGACTTCATACATTTTGTNTTTAGTATGCACATTATGACAAGAGATGCACTGGTACTTTGTAACTCCATGAAATGCATGCGAAATTCTGGATAAAAAATTAATATATCTTGTGTGCATGCATACCAATTAATTGTGGAAAACAATTGTGTAAAGACTTCATACATTTTGTTACTGTGAATGTAATTAGTCTGTATATATTTTTCGAAGTTTTTAGGGGAAAAAAATGGGGGAGGGGGTGGGAAGTGTCATTAATTTTAACAAATCAATGCATTGAGATTGCAAAAATTTAATCTAGATTGTTATTGACAGCAAAACTTCAAAGCTCAAAGCTAAGATACTTGTATATGACTCTTAGTTCAGCCATGTCTTTCCATAGAAAATGTCAAATCTCTAATATATTTACAATACCAACAGAATTATGCAATATTAAAGATTATACAAAGACCATTTGGATTAATGGGTATTGAATTGCATGCCATGTTTGGGTGGTGAATGACAAAGAATCTAGAATTATCTTGTAATTTATTAGTATTGGTCAAAGAAAGTTGACAATTGTTTCTCGTCCATAAGCTTTTGTAGATCACCAAAGCAAACTTTACATAGATAACTGACCACTGCTATCATCGCAGGATACACTATTGTTTCATCTCCAGATCGGTAGTGCCTGAATAAATAAACAGTACATTCATTTAAATGATAGTTCAACAAAATGGAATAGCAAAATATAGGATTGTCCTATAAACAGAGTTGGTAGAAATAAACTGTATTTTGACAGTCCGATAAATATTTCAAATGAATCGGGTGCTGATAAATCAATACCATCATTTATATTCTCTGCCGTCAATGAGGAAAGTCATGTCCGCTGGTAACTGTGATTGTTTTTGTAGGATAGAAAGGAATGTTTTTAATAAGTTTTATTGTTTTCTTATCTGTCATCTTTACCTCGCTGGTAAATCCAACAAGACTTATCAACAAGGCTCTCAGATAAACAATCATAATTCATATTGCTCTAGTAATCCCACCAAAAGAGCTGGCATTATTGAATATCATTCCTTCTAAATCCCCAATATTTAAAGAAAGTCCCCATCTCCTGAGCCACCAGAGGGCTCTCCGCAATGTCGGGGGGAAGCATGTCTCAGTTGTAAGGCCAGTGGTGACGGTAATGATGCTTCTGTCTGAACAGCAGATTATTAATGTCAGAGTTATAGTTGACAAGGTTAGTCACAGTTCCTTAAGTAAACTATTGTACAGCCAAGCTCTGTTTAAAAATGTGAAAAAGTCGGAGATGAACGGATAGAGAAAAGTAAATTTTGGATGAAAAGGGGTTGTTTTTAAGTACCCTTTGAACCAGAGAGCTTTAGTTTCTTCTCGATGATACATACTTTCATATCTACAGCCGTACAAATATCTCTCTGAGAAAATGTTTTTTAATATCTTCTTTGCTTTTGTTACAGTAAACCCTGTTATGTGAAACTTCACCAGGAAGATCATGGCTTTGGTTTTAGCTACTGTTCTTTTTTTCTTGCCATGCTGCGTTGGATCAATCACCTTCACTCTTCAGGAGGAGGAAGCGACAGGAACACTGATAGGAAATATTGCAACAGAGAGTGGACTAGCCAGCAACATGACAGATGCCGAGTTCCAAAGCCTCAAGTATGATTTCTTGGACCAGACCAAAATGACATCACTGTTCACTATCAATAACGACAATGGGAATATTTACACTGCAGCGAGGATCGACAGAGAAACAGAGTGTAGCTTTAAAGAGGTGTGTTCGCTAGATTTTGATGTTATGGTGAGATCGACAATTACCACAATGTACGAGATCATCTCCGTGAATATTATCATTCTGGATATAAACGACAAGAGTCCAACATTTCAACCTAACGTTATCACTGTGCAGATTTCTGAATCGGAAGCAATCGGAACAACCATTGGCATTGAGGGTGCCACAGATTCAGACTCTAGTGCTAGAAATAGAATTCAGAATTATAGAATATCTCCTGATGAAGGACCTTTTGGATTAAATGTGACAAAGAAAGATGGTGGGTACATCTTGAAACTGGTCCTAAGAAAAATTCTGGATAGAGAAAAAATAAATTCTTATCAAGTTAGTATTGTTGCCTATGATGGAGGGCTCCACCCTAACTCTGGAACTCTGTCAGTTACAGTAGAAGTGACAGATGACAATGATAACGCCCCTGTCTTCACTCAAAGTGTGTATGAGGCAAATGTCAAGGAGGGAGTGAAAATTGGCACCTCCGTCTTGAAAGTATCGGCCAGTGATTCAGATGAGGGACAGAATGCAGAAGTCAGGTACCACTTTAGCTCTACCCAGTCTGATCTTGGTGAAATAAAAAGGATTTTCGCAATCAATGATACCACTGGAGAAATATCAGTAATTGGAAATTTAGTGTACGAGGCAGGCAAAGTTTATGAGATCAGTGTGGAGGCTTCAGATTTGGGTCAGCAGCCAGCGGACTCTCAGTGCACTGTCAGGATAACTGTGGAGGATTTTGGAAATAACCCTCCCACTGTCCGTGTGAATTTCCTCTCCTCTAGCAGTATAGGTGTGGTAAATGTTTCTGAATCTTCCAAAGCAGGGCTAGTGATAGCTCATGTAAATGTGGAGGATACAGATTCTGGTGCCAATGGAGTAGTGACTTGTAATATCTCTGACAGTTACTTTGCCTTAGAGGCTGTGCAGGGAAAGGGATATGTGGTCCTCATTAAGTTGCTCTTAGATAGAGAAAGAAAAGCTATCCATAATGTGACTGTGACATGTCGAGATCATGGGACCCCAATGTTAATTACTTCCTCACATTTCCTTGTACACGTTCAGGATGAAAATGACCACAGTCCAAAATTCAAACAGGCCATCTACTTTTCAGCCATCAATGAGAACAATGCTGTTGGGGACTTCATCACCCAAGTTCTGGCTTTGGATGACGACATTGGCTTCAATGCAGTGGTTAGATACCAACTCCACCCTGATTCACAAAACAAGTTTGCCATTAACTCTGAGACAGGAGTGATCACAGCCAACCAGAGATTTGACAGAGAAACAGATTTATTTTATAAGTTTACTGTGATTGCAGTGGACAGTGGAAACCCTCCTAAATCCAGCACAGCCTCAGTTGTACTCAACATCAGTGACATTAATGATAACCCCCCAATCTTTGATGTGCCAGACTTTCGGTTTTTTGTGTTGGAGAACTCTGATTCTGAAACTAACATTGGTTATGTCAGTGCTAGGGACGTTGATGAAGGGAAAAATGGCAATGTAATTTTTGCAATGTCTCCCAACTCCCATGTTCCTTTCACAGTCCAGACTGATGGCAGTATACTAACTAACATGTCCCTGGACAGGGAGGTCAGAAGTGAGTATAGTTTCCAGGTCTGGGCTCGTGACCTCGGTTCTCCGTCACTAAGCAGTGAAATCACAGTCCACGTTATACTGGGTGACCAAAATGACAATGCTCCAATTATAGTGTATCCCTCTAAAGAAAACAATACCATGTTAATTTCCTACATGGCTCCAGTTGGGTCTTTGATATCCACCATTAAGGCCTATGATATAGATGAAGATGGTCCAAACAGCCAACTGGAATATGCCTTCAATAATGGTAATGAGCTGGATATTTTCTACATTGGAAAGAACACGGGAAAAATCTCGCTCAGGAAGACGTACCATGTTGACATGGATGTGACTTTTGCTGTGTCAGTTCTTGTCAAAGACAAAGGAGATATTCCAAGACATAACATAACGAACTTTTACATTGTGCTGAAGTTTTCTAATGGGACAACTGTGGAAGCGCTGGAAGACAACGGAAATAAAAATATTGTTATCTCCGTCATTATTGTGTGTTTCACCATTTTGATCTCAGCAGTCATCTTTACTGTCATATGCATTTTGTGTCGTCAAGACAAGAAGTTGAAAAAATCCCGTCAGCAAAATGCAGAGAAAGCCCTCTATGATGAAAAGGTGCCTGAGGTGATAATGGCAGTGTCCCCAGATATCAATGGCGTTCTCTGTAACCCCGGTGACACTCCCTCCAAGAAGAAGAAAAAAGAAGTCAGCTTTACCTTAGATGATGAGAACCCCAACATGTTTCCTGCCTTCAACAATCCAGGCTTTATCGGCTCACACTCTCAGGTAATGAAAACAAAAATTAGAATTGATCATATGAAATTCATTTTCAGAAAATTTATACAGTACAAACGTGGTTTGAAATGTCAGGCCTTACTTTGAAAATAAGGTTAAATACTGGCATTCATATAAATCTGAAATATTCAAAAGTATTTGTTATTCTTAAATTTGAAAAGCTAAATTTTTAGATAAACTCCATTTGGAAAATTATTCATAAAGGTAGCCCACTCAATCAATACTTTATACATTTCGACACTTATGGCACATGATGGCGCGAATCGAATGCTTGTAAAATTACAATACATGCATCAATCAATCAATTTCCTTGTATATCTGCATATCTCAATGGATAAGGTATCAGATCCAGAGTTAAAATCTACCGGTGTCTTCCGTGTTATCTATTGAAAGAAAGTTTTTGAAAATCAAGGGTTTTTTTTGGTTTTTTTTTTTACATCTATGTACAAGGTATTACATTCAGCAGTGAGTTTGAATTATACATATATGTTAGATTCTTAATTCTTAGAGCAACATTAGAGTGAACTGTGTTTATTTTTGAAGTCAATATATATTAGCTAACTTAAGTATATACATTCATTTGCAGTTGCATAAAATGTATCAATATAAAAAAAAGAGATTAGACTTGATTCTTAATCAAACATTTGCAATACATCTATATGATATTGTATGTAAAGATGGGGAGAAAAAATGTGTTTGATTTATGTAGGAAAAATTAAAGGTTTACATTTCAAGCATTTCGGAAACCTTTAAAGTTGATCGTTGAAATTTTTGAGCATTCAAACTGCTAATTGATATAAAGATACACAAAACTGGTAACAGCCCAAATCTCTCTCAACTCTCTGGTGTCAATGTTAGCTTTAACTTTCTAAAGCACCCGCTTACTTTATCTGAGGGTACTTCATTTTAAAAAAGGTAAATTTACAAGCCAAACACTTCACAAGTTCTTCTGTTTGGGGTAGAATTCCTGTCTTTTTGTGTCGTAATTGAAATGTCAATATCAAAAATCTGGCCTTGCACAACAGATGTACGCGAGTAGTTACATTTTATTTTTGCCAAGCTTTGCTGTTCAGATATATAGCAGGGCAGTAAATAGAGGGTTTGGGGTATAATATCCTGGGGGTGTTTTAAAAAGGGATTAAAATTTGGGGAGCAAACAATGTTACAACTCTTATGTAAATATGATAGTTGGACATATGTTAACAATAACCTCCGGGCAGTGGTCAGTCAATTGTTTAGCCATTAATTCATTTAGAATGTGACTCATGACAATGTGTATATTTGCAACAATAGCATATATATCTTGACCAAAATTGTATTTATTTTTTGCTGTTTCCAGAGTCCCCCAATTCTCCAACCAGATTACGATGGAGCACCCACAGATTTCCAGACTTTCCCTCCCAAATCTCAGCACTTGTTACACAACA
>CAJDSM010060725.1:0-19259 GCA_903981925.1 Ostrea lurida | reverse complement strand
ATTGCTTTAATATCAAACTTCAGAGTACTTGTGTGAAGAATCAGAGTGGAGTTTTAACAAAATAATTTTTTGAATGGCTGATCAGTAGATAAGAATATTCCTTTTTCATTTTTGTTAAAGTAGCAACTGTCTATAATGTACAAAGCCTTGTCTTTAATCTATATCGTGTGGGATGGTCGTGTAAAGTGTTATTTGCATTTAAGCCTCAAAATGGAATCTTTTGTCCACAAGTTACATAATGTATCATCTTTTAAAATATGCATATGATTCCTATTTAAATAAACAAGAAAAAAAGGAAGCTTGAAGCATAAAAATTATTGCAACATTCCTCATTTACAGGGGCCATGAATTTCAAAATTTTAGTAAAGGGCTTCGTGGGCATCAAAATCAAGCATTTTGTTTTCCTAAAATATATAATTATGAAAGTATAGAAGAAAATGTTCTATGATTTCATACATTCTTACCATATGGCCATATTGGCCCGACTCTTAAGGTCTGACCCCAGACCCAGAGGCCATGAATTTCATAATTTTGACAAAGGGCTTCATGGACATCATAATCATGGATTTAGTTTTTTATGGAAGTAAAACATATTTGAAATACAGGTTTACTACATGGTCATATTGGCCCCACCCTAGGGCCTGAACACCTGACCCAGGGGACATAAATTTCAACTTGAGTAGACTATTTCATGCTTTTAGTTTTTCTTAAACACATATGGGAGTAGAGAAGAAGATTTCTTTTTTTTAAATACATGTTCACTATATTGTCATATTGACCCCACCCTTAACCCCTGACCCAGGGACTATAAATTTTACAGCTTTAGTAGGGGGCTTCACGGACACCATAAATACGCATTTAGTTTTGAAAGTAGAAAAAAATATTTAATTTTCACTGTAAGGTCACATTGACCCGTCCTAGGTCCCTAACCCGAGATTCTGCGGCCATGAAATTTGCCATTTGAGTAAAGGGCTTCATGGACATAACGGTGCCATGCATTTAGTTTTTCTATTACATGTATGAGGGTTGAAAAGAAGATCTTTGAAAAAATGACAAATACCGTATAACGGGTTTTTTCGCGTATCACAAAATTTGCGAATCTGCCCCAAAACACTGCTATTTTTTATTTGCGTGTTCCTTGTTTGCGATTCTTGGTATCATCTGTTGTATATTATATTACATTATATATTGGTTTAAATTTTATGCGAATTCAATTGTTTGCGATTCAAAAATACTGCAAATAAAGCGAAAATTAGATTATCGCGAAAAAAACCCGTTATACGGTATTTCCCGCCCCTAGGGCCCAAGAGTTCCGAATTTTACAATTTATGCCCCCCCCCCCCCTTGTCCCAAAGATACTTCATACCAAAAATGAAAAGAATTGGAATAAATAGTGATCAAGAAGAAGAAAAAAAAATTCATTTCATCACTGGCCATTTTGGTCCAACCCTAATACCA
The DNA here is from genome assembly GCA_903981925.1 of Ostrea lurida. NCBI lineage: Eukaryota > Metazoa > Mollusca > Bivalvia > Ostreida > Ostreidae > Ostrea > Ostrea lurida. The sequence goes on along the minus strand of CAJDSM010060725.1, from coordinate 17,801 downwards.
AAACTCCTAACCCTAAAGGATCCATTTAGTTTTAAATTAATATCAATAGCATTAAAGAAGATGTTTACCAAATTGATGCAAGTTTGGCCCCGTCCTGGGATTAGAACCCCTACCCTGGGGATCACCAAATTTACAATTTTGGTAGAGGCCGTCCTACTCTACATCACTATGCATTTAGTTTTTCTTAGATATGTGCAGTTGTTGAGAAGAAGATTCTTGAAAATTTGTCACTTTGTCCTGCCCCTAAAGCCCCAGGGGTGCAAGAGTCTTGAACTTTACACTTTATGTACCCCTTGTCCCAAACATGCTTCGTACCAATCAGGTGACCTAAAACAACACTAAAACCAATATCATACATCCAAAGTGTCGGATCTGAATATAAATTCGATGTCAAATAAAATAAGGAACAAGAACAATATCATATTGTAATTTTTTTGGGGACGACCTGAAGTTCTAATATGTTGACGCTCTGGGAGTTTTATCAGCCTTTGTAGTTTAGTTTAGTTGCTAGATTGCATATGCTATATTATTTATTTAATTTTCATTTCTGTATAAATATTCTGATGTCTTTACAACCTCGACGGAGAGAGATATAATATTGCGATACAAAATATGCTATCAACGTCCATCGATATGGGCATGTCGCAACACAATGTGCTTTTTTCTCATGAACTTAATCAATTGATTAGCAGACTCAGCTTTTGCGATTGCACGTTCATTGTCATTAGCATTTTAGGAGGACCAGTTTAACCTATGCCATCTTAAAATAACAAATATAAAAAATGTGTTTACCATATGACAATGTGTTTACCATATGACAATGTGTTTACCATATGACAATGTGTTTACCATATGACAATGTTGTTACCATATGACATAGTGTTTACCATATGACAATGTGTTACCATATGACAAGGTTTACCATATGACAGGTGTTTACCATATGACAAGTGTTTACCATATGACTAGGTGTTTACCATATGACAATGTGTTTACCATATGACAAGGTGTTTACCATTGACAAGGTGTTACCATATGACAGGTTTACCATAATAACAAGGTGTTTACCATATGACAAGGTGTTACTATGACTAGTGTTTACCATATGACAATGTGTTTATATAAAGTGTTTACCATATGACAAGGTGTTACCATATGACTAGGTGTTTACCATACAAGTTCAGTGACGAATTGTTTACCATATGACAAGGTGTCATATAGTACAATTTGTATTTTCTACCACCCGGTAAATACAAACTGTACAATATGACAATTACATGGTGCTGACTTACAATAACAGAGACCAGAAAGGACAAATGTTTGAACGTGTAATGAAACAGAGAAAATCTCAAAAATTGTCAATTAAATCTTTACGGGAATAACAACGCTTTCTTTCCCCCCAGAAAGATCTCATACGTTGTTAATTGCTTCAACAGCTGCCATTATTTCAAAATTTCCCAACAACATGTGATTGTACAGGAGATACACAGATAGTATATAATTTATTTGAATAATAAAAGGCAGGTGAAGATTCACAGACAGTTAAGGCTATACATATGTCTCAGCTACATGATAGAAGAGAAAGTCAGAAAAAAGTGTTTGTGAAACACTAATGTCCCCATGGACATTTGTAAGGCAGCAAAGTAATTCTTGTTCCAAAGAAAGGTAAGGAAAACATGTGAAATATGAAACCTCTAGTATTAGCTGTTTAAAAGTTATGCCCAAAGTTTTTTTTTTCAAAAGTAGGTTAAACAAAAGATCAAGGTGTCATAAAATTTTGTACCAGATGAAAAGTTTTGTCTCATGAAATACACATGCAGAAAGCTCTATCACGAAGCATTCAAAAGTGATACCTATATTAAAGTTCTTCAAAAGTAGGCCAAGAGCCAAGGTCATGAGGTCAAAAATATTAGTACCTAAAGAAATACAAATGTGAAAAGTGAAAGATCTATCACGATCCATTCAAACGTATGCTTTGCGGATAATCGGACAGATTAAAAACCATATGCTCTAAAATCTCACATTACCAGGGCTTAAAACAAATCGAAAATTACATGTATTTGCTTATAAACTGATGAATGAAAAATATGTGATACTAAATTTGGTACATCGTGTGTTACACATTTTGAAAACTAATTTCTCATCAGCGATGCTTGAAACCCGAACGTTTGGAAGGTCAAAGACAATAAAAAGGGAATTTTATAGAAATGGCCTAAAAAGTCTAAATCTCAAGCCAAAAGCCAGTAAAGAAGAGCTTTGCATGAAGGAGATATTTTTACGTTTCAGATATTTCTAATGTTTTTGACCTTATATGGAATTATATTTCGTATCATATCGAGGCAGTAAGATACCATCTAAATTGGCTCATGATATACATGTATATCCTCGGGAACGGACGGGTCATCCACCTGCAGTGATATCCACCCAGGAGTATAAATGAAAATATGTGATACTAAATTTGGTACATCGTGTGTTACACATTTCGAAAACTAATATCTCATCAGCGATGCTTGAAACCCAAAAGTTTGGAAAGCCAAGGACAATAAGGGAAATGGGGGTATTGAAAGATACACTTAGCTGTGTAGCACATTTTTAGGTTTGATGCACAACCTTTTTACCAAGGTTAGTTTCTATATAAAGAGCATGTCTCCAAGCTGTGTGCCAAGTAGTAATGTTAGCTATTGTGTAGCAAATGCCACTGGAAATCTGATGAGATGAATGAAGACAACGAAATGATGTCAAACCTTTAGCTTCGTGACTTGTGAGTAAGAGCTCCAATACGGATAGTAGCATGGATAAAAAAAGAGAATCTCGTGTTTTCACATTCGTCTTTTTTAAGCATTCCCATGAAAGTTGTAGACTCTTTACATATACGTGTATTTTTATTTGTAAATATACATTTTTTTTTTCATTATCACCATGTGTGGATCTGGGTTAGAATAGGTTCCTCAGTACCCCTTGCTTGTCGCAAGAGGCGACTAAATGGGGCGGTTCTTCCAGCAAAACCGAGGCCCAGTGTCACAGCATGCATGCCACAATAAAGATCCCTCCCTGCTCAAAGGCCATAAGCGAGCATAGGCCTTTTAAATCACCAGCAATGGTGACGTCTCCATATGAGTAAAAAATTCTCAAGCAGAACGTTAAGCAATATACAATCAATCATTTTTAAAAATAGACAATCTCAATATTCCATTTACGAATGATTACGAATCGGTTTTCCTATGGGTGACAAAAATAGCGCCACAGTATATTGCGTGTATTTTCTTATCGTATGAAGACACAACTACAGACAATTAAAGAAATTAGTTTATCTAGAATTCTGAATACGAATTCAACATCATAATTACTCTGTGCATGTTTCAGATGAGATGAATTCGGCCGAGATACGGTTGTTAATATCTCTTCGTAGACAGAATTCACTTGGGCCGTGTTGACGTGTCCTCAGTGGGTTTCCAATATTTATTTTAGATCTGCTGAATCTGACAAAGACATTAACGGTTATCTTGACAGTAGGTCGTGTCAGAGTAATGAATAATTAATGCACGTCCAATATTGTCAAATAAGGTATTAATGAAAAAAATTGTTCAACACAAATCTAAGGAAATGGCGGAATGTCCAAGTTTAATCGGAATGACATATCCATTGGTGAAGTGATTAGGACTACTTTGGAACATATCACGATGGCATTTCTTCCCGGGTGCTATCTTCATTCACAACAGATACGAAATACATAATTATTCCCCGTTAACGAGCAGTAAAGATATCACGGACCGTACCGATGACAGGCATTAAAGGACGAGGCGGAATGACGACAAATTACCGCTATTTCTGTACCGAGGCCGGTCAATCCGCGCACTCACAAGAAACAATACTGTTACACAGAGTTTCCGAACTGCTGTGAACTTTTTGATGTATGATATTTCCTCTTATTTTTAGATAGTTTATGATGACCATGATGCCCCACATGATCTGACGCTTTATGACGGCCATGATGCCCCACACATGTTCTGTCTCTATCAAGCAAAGGGATTTTATCAAGGAAATTTCCTCCTTGTGGTTTTCTTAAATATGCCCTTTTCTGTCAACCTGGCAAATAGACTGGGAAAATGTGCTAAGCAAACCCGTGTACGGATGGTAAAACTGACAATGTTAATTCAAGCATGTAAGCATCTACCAGTAGTAGAACCTCATTCTGTGAAGTCAGTTCAAAACAAACACCAGATATCTAAGCTTTGCAAACAGATCGGCGTTTAACCGAAATATTGAGGTTGAATAAATGCTAATCTTAGATGAAATCGATCTTCACCGAGACAATTCCTGGCAAGATGACGTTATTTTTAGCTTGTTTTCAAGACGTGGAACCATCTATAAGTCGTGCTTAGCAAACAAACATGCCTCGAAGCTGTTCCTGGGCTTATGACTGGGAAAGGATGCAGTGTAAGGATATTTTAGAGTTATTAAGATGGAACATCTTGTTATCAGAATAGCTCACCAACAGAAACATTGACTGAGATCGATGTTCTTGCTGGTTTGATGCATGAATAAGTAAGGGCTTCAGCTTTAAAAAAAAAACACGTCAAATTTCTTAATTAATCAAAATACTATCATTTCAATTTTATAAAATCCTATATTAAGTTTGTGATGTGAATGACAGTTAATTAATCACAACATATATATTTTCTTACATTAAGTAAAAAAAGGGGGGTATGACGTTGACCAGATATTTATCAAAGTTTGGCATGCAAAAATGATTGTTTAATGATACTTTTTGGAATGTTGAATATATGCGTAAAGACAAATTGACTACATAATTTCCACACACATAAAATTCGAATACAAAACGTCTTAAAAATAAGATTTGGCTATGAATTGAACGTTATAAATATTTATATATGTATGTCTACTACATGCACCACCAAGAAGCACATATACCTTAACCGTCACCTGGGTAACAGAACAACTCTTCAATATGCAATCTCGCAATTTTAGTAAACAGCTACCCACATGCATTGTATAAGCATGTATACAGTACTTCACAATTCAAAGGAGTATTGAATATATTTATATATATTAAATGCAATATTAAAACCTCACCCTACAGTCAAATTCCAGCCCAGGGGCCACGAATTTCACTTTTCTTTTCTTTTCATCAATCTGTACAGGTACATGTACGTGTAAAGAAGTATAATTTCGAAGAATGAATGCACTTTCACTATCTGAACCACAAAACCCAGGCCTAGCACCAGAGACAGGGACCATAAATTTTAAATGTTTGGTAAAAGATGTTTCTCTCCTTGGTGTCCCTGGGCAAAGATGAAAATTGTTTAAAGATTGTACATATAGTATATTTCAAGGTATTTAAAAATCGTCAAACTGTCATCGATAGATAGTCTGGACCAACAGGCACTTGACGTTTTTTTTTAAATATATCTGATAAAAAAAATCTTCCCGGCTGTAATCGACCGTCAATTATTTTTTACTGCTTCTTATAAGCCAAAAAATCGGTAGGGGGGGGGGGGGGGCGGAAGCTGACATAATATTCGGGATAGACCTTTTTTCTTTGGTCGATAAAGTTGAAAATAGATAATATTATAATTAGCAATATTTTTTTTAAATAATGAGGCAATTCGTATGGTATTGGTAAATCTCTATTCTCTTAATTATTTTTTTAAGTTAAACATATTGTCTGTGAATTTTTAGTGTCTCCAACATGACTGACAAAACTTCGTGGGTTGGAGTCGAAACAGGGGGTGGGTGAGCAATTCCAATGTTGGCTAAACTTGCCCGTATCAGTCTGTCCCAATTGTGCCCGACTTATATTGTTTGCAGGGCAACACACTACCCTGCATTCAGTGCACCCCCATCCCCTTTTTCTTCCCCGCACACATCGACAAGGGAATATCTCATTTGCATAATGATGTCAACTTCCGATTTTTGGCTTATGAGAAGCAGTAGACGATAATTGACGGTTGATTACAGCCGATAAATGGACTTTATTTCCAGTTCACCATGACGATGCGAGAGAAGGGACCTTGACAGAGCTGCTGCTACACGGTAGGGGTCTAATTCTAAGAATTGATAGCACTTTTTGCCAACAATTGCAAGTGATATGGCTGCTAAATAAGGAATTCAAGATGGCGGCGTGAGATGCCTTGTCAATATTATATGTTTACAGGAAGTTTTTTTTTAATCAAATATATTTAAACGTCAAGTGCCTGTGTCTGAAGTTTACACATTTGTGAGGTGTCATACACACATTTCTGTTCTTTAGTTTAAAAATCAAAGTACTCTGTTATTTAATGATCATTTTCAATCTACCTATGGTATGGAGACCCTTAACTCAACTTGGAACTTAATACGTTATCAATATTCCTGATACACAGATATGTGTATAAACATTTAGGAAGAGTTTACTGTAAATAATACCACGGGAAAGTAATTGCATAGTCTTCCAGCAGACGCCTCTCTATGTTTGATGATAAAACCCTTTCCTCAATAAAATGAAAGTTTTGATTTGATGGTTTGTACGACTGCAACCATTAGAGCATCTGTTATATAATATGCATTTGCTTTTGGAGAACTTTGACTGATCTGTTTTCCCCGAGAGGAACAGTTAAACTCGAGATTTCTGACTTCACTAGGAAGAATATCAAATCAAAGTTATCGTGGTCTCTATTTGTGTCTACGAATTCTTTGAAAATGGCAGATTCTTTGAAGTTGTACAATTACTTAATCGATCTGGGCCTATATAAAGATACAAAAGGGATATAAAAATAGTCATCAAGTTTATGAATTTAGAATCTGTACAAATCAATAAATGATTTTTTAAAGACATCAAAATCAAGCTTTTACCTGGCTTCGAGACCATTAACTGAGAATAGACTTATGGTAAGGCTAAATTTCAAATCCAGCAAACTTTTGAAATAATAGACACATGTAATTTTCAGTAAAATATTGCATTTAAACTTTTTTAAAAGTCACAAAGTTTTCTAAACACATGTGCTTAAGAAATCTTAAGATGTAAGTGATCAAAATTTTTGACTTAAGTTTATTGTCCGTATATGGTCTTGGGGACTGATTTCTGCGATTCACAATTCAATGTACAATATACAGTGTATTGCATGGAACATGTATAACTTATTTCCCTTTCTATGTAGTAATATACCACTATCACCTGCCTTATGTATGTATGTAACAAGGGCAAAGCAATATCGAACAGTGATACAATCTCGTAAGCCCTGAATTAGAAACAAAATAACAAGAGTTGCGGCAATCAACGACCCCTGGACACACACCAGAAGGTGGGTATCAAGGTGCTAAGGAGGGTAAGCATCCCCTGTTGGACCGGCTCACACCGTCGTGACCCAGTAGTCTTGATCTAGTAAACGGAATGAATCCGTAGTCACAATCAGTGTGTGAAAAACGGCTTAACAAAGGCTATGAACACATCAGGACAAGATTTGGACTCAAGGCTAGGTCAATATTGGTAAACTAATGTTATAACGACACCAGAAATTTACGAAATGTGCCTTTAACTGACCTGGTTGAAAACCTGCACAACAGCTTGTCTGTAAGTAGCTTGCCTCGATCCAAAAAAACTGATCATACACAGGAACAAACTCTTGCCGATATCGAATAAGTGAGAGCCTACACACCATAGCAGGTGATAGATGGAATATGGGGAAGTGACGATAAGAGAAGCTGAAATCCTCCGTTTGTCATATATGAATAGTTAGTGTGCGTTATTCAAATGTTCAATAAAATATCCACGTACTGAAGCAACATGGAAATCTGATGTTTGGTCCTTTATTTCTAGTTCGTTGGGATATATTGAAATACTTATATCTCCCAGCTGATTCAAGACGCAAGAGCATGCTATATGTATGAGGACTTTTTAAAGCGAGACCAACTACTAACAAAAAAGTTGATGTTGCAGGGTTATAACGAATCTCGTTTGAAGTAATCATTTCGCAAATTCTACGGTCGGTATAATGACCTTGTTTGCGATTACAAAGTATCACTAAGTCATATGTTGACCGATTTGTTTCATATCCTTTGTTAGACTGTCATTTTCCTACTAGATTTGACAACGGGTAATCCCATTTACTAGTACCTTATTTCGATTGAGGGCTCACGGCGAATGTGACCGGTCAGCAGAGGATGTTTACTCCTCCATGGCACCTGATTCTGCCTTCGCTTTTGTCGGAGGTCCGTATTGCCCTACACTCGACTTTGTATATGTTTGTTTGGAATTATGATTACCTTCCAAACAAGATTCTATTGAAAAACATTACTTCATGTTAAAAATTTTGGATTGCACAAGGGGATGACCAGCAAATTACAATATGTCCCAATCTCCAGGATTATCGCTATCACTGACAAAAGATGAAGTCAATTGTAGCTTTGTTAGCCACTTTGGCATACATAGACCTGTACATTCCGCCTCGTGTGGACCCGGGTTAGAATGGGTCCTCAGTGCCCCTTGCTTGTACAAAGAGGTGACTAAACGGGGCGGTCCTTCGGATGAGACCGCGAAAATCGAGGCCCCGTGTCACAGCAGGTGTGGCACGATAAAGATCCCTCCCTGCTCGAAGGCCATAGTCACCGACCATAAGCCTAAATTTTGCAGCCCTTCACAGGCAATGGTGAGTGAAAATTCTCAAGCGAGACGTTAAACAAAATACAATTAATCAATATAAATACGTTCCCCTTAAGTTCACTTAAACATGGTAAATATACTTGATGCATCATATATTCAAAGATAAAAACAAATGCGCAGAATGATTACAGATACATTCTAAAACAAAATGTTTATTGCTTTGTTTTTAACTGTTTCACCTTAAGTGTAAATATAAGGGTATAGCAATTTAAAACATGAAAGAAAAAAGGAAGTGTACAACTGAAAAAAAATGTGATTTTTATGCATTTTGTAATTGGGTGTCTTTTTCAAAATTCGACAAATATTTGTGGTAGAAATTATTCACGAAAAACCGAATGAATATTTAATAATTATCAAATATTTCAGAATATAAAGTTTCTTTCGTTTTTGGAGAAAGTTCGAGCTTGAAAAGTAATAATGTCAAATGTTTTGGAAACTATAAGAACAGTTTATACATTTAGTGATTTGCAAACACAACTCAAATCGTTTTGCTTCAGAACATAACATACACATAAACGCTGTCTGTGTGGTTCGTCTAAAATTGGTTTTTAATATCCCAATTCCAAATTTCTCCACAAAATGAAATGAACCGAAACAATTGACCTACTTTGTAAAGCAAAAACTGCTCACCAGAACACCATATGTACGACGAGACGAGTTCTGTTAGCAGTCATTAATCAACTACAATTCCATTTATTAATCTCAATCTAATAAAATTTGGCTTAAACGCTCGTCAGGCCTATGACTAAATTGCAAGTTTTTCGTAAACGTGCTTTGATTTCTGATTTAAAGCAGACTGACGTGTCATTTTCGAATTGGAGCAAGTCTAAAATTAAATTGTGCAATACAACAAGAGCCTTACTTTGGTTCAGATTGACAAGAGAGTGTTTGGTCGATTTGCTAAGTCCCAAATTTTCCCAGTAGCATATAAAATATAACTTACCTATAGTGGTTATGACAGTCAGAGAAAAATAAAAGGCGCCTTCGAATTTCCATTGCCGACCATTTTTATAAGGTTGAACTTTCCATATAATATTTCTTAGCTCTTCATAATGTTTTGAACTGATGTTGCATTTGGATCTAAGCCTCATCTCATCGCTGTTCAGCTCTCTCCTGACGTCACTTTCGTTTTGGGATTCCAGGGCGTCAAATACAGCGGCTCCGACCAAGAGATACGTGAAGGTACAAACAATAAGAGACAAAGTCCGAACGTTTTGCTTCTTCATCGCCTCTCAGCCATGTCCGAGAGAGCGCCAAAACTTTCAGAGGGTCATGTCAAGGACGACGACTTTTCTCATTCTGTCATATTTTAAAACCCTCGCAAGAACAGCAGATGGCGCTTCTCAGTGACCCAAGAAAGAGAAACACAATAATGACATTCCTGCCGATGCTTAATAAATTAAATATGTATATATTTTCGGAGAAAAGTAACAAATTTGCCTTCACGAAGGACACTCAAAATAAAATCACACTTTTCACGTCCTTTTTGGTCGTTCTTGTCTTTCTATGGAATGTCAGCTGAAACAGCAATACACTAATATTCTGTAAACTGGTACCTTTCCAGGAAAAAGGGAATGTTGAGGTAGATGAGATACGGAAGTGGCTTATGGTGACCCGATTTTGGAATGTTGCAAAGACGACATTTTCTTCGAGGCAGAATTATCCTTTTTACGCCGATCTGTTCTATGCACCCTGTGGAAAAACATAAACTGTGATAGCGTACTAGATACTTTGAAAGTTAACATAAAACAAAACACGCACTTTTAAAGAATTGATTTTTGCCTTCAGAAACCATTGAACTGCAGTTATAGAGTATTTTCAAGTCTGAATGACAAGATGGCGTGTTCTGGCGATGACGTTTTGCGTGATTTGGTCTCATTTTGTTGCACGTGCATATCTTATCATAAGAAATAAATACGTCTCAAACTCTTACTAATTAGTTGTATTACCTGATATTAGAAATTGTTGAACATTTATTTTGTCTCAGCACACAACGTCATTCATATATAGGGATAGTTAATCAATAGTATTGTCATCTGATATAAAACACGTTTAACCGCAATCTGACAGCATTCTTGGTATTTGTTGTGAAAAAATCTTTCCATATAAACCTTCGATTGGGAGTGCAATTATTCGCGGTATCAGATTGTTTACCAACATGCATTTTTCATTAGTTTTGATATCGCCGGAACTCGCTTAGATATAAATCGCTATCTAGTGTGTTACAGAAAGATCACACAGTGGTTTCACGTTCTTTAATAATTCATGTAAATCACAAAATGAAATTTGACGAAACCAAGACTGTTGTCTGGTTAACCATATCAAACGCTTGGCGAAAACATTACATCCTCTGCCTTTATAGGTAATTAAGTCGCAATTGCGGGATCATTAATAATTATTGTGATGATGAGGTTAAGCAAATTTGAAGTCCACTAATATCATTACTCGACACTCGCACAGGTTCAATATTATACTTAAACCGTGCATAAAGATGGGGGTCTTAATTTCCCTTAGTATCAAATGTTTGATGTTTTTTAATCAAATCTGACACAGAATAATCTACCTTGGTAATAAATTCTACCTGCATAACTGCAATACGGGATACAGGTTAAATGATAATTTAGCTAATGTGCAATATATAACCTGATTAGAGTCTTTTCTTCCGGGAGAATCGACAGTGCTTCAGTAAGCACCCATTTCCAACGTGGTACACTTTGCCTCGCACCAGTCTTTAAAATATTTTTTATTGAAAATGTGAGTGCCTGATTGGAGAATTAACTTCGAGTTTTTCCAGACGACAGACACGTCATCCATCACCAAGGACATCCTCAGCTAAAGCAGTAAACCTTACCATTGCTTTAAATGCAGACCAAATGATTTGTAAAACTGAAATTTATCCTTTAAGAGCCTGTAGAGACAGTACTCGCATGGAAATGTTTGTTACAAGTGAACATAATCTAAACGAGATATCACTGAAGATGTTCACTATAGGAGGACATCTTTAAACCATGTTTATTGGAATCACGTTTCCTGTAGCCTCCATCAGAAGGACACGAGCAGACTCCAAGGAGATGCGTCGACTGGATGGAAGATGTACAATAATCTGTAATCATCTCATGTATAAATTGCTTGTGTCTCCGGGACCTTGAAAAGTAAAGCCAATTTGGAGTGCAGACTGAACCATGTTAGCAAGAGTGATATGAAGTGATATCTCTCAAGCAAATAACCTTCAAGCACGACAAAGGAATAAACCTGGTATTTGGTCAATTTTTTCATTAAAATTGCGCAAGATCAAAGACTTTTCATGTATGTCGGTAAATGAAATAAATCAGGAAACCAAAGGAATACACGTATTTCACTTAGTCTTTTATGTATATAATCTAACATAGTTTGAACCAGGGTTCGCCTTGGAATTCTCTTGAGGACTTGACCTGTCGTTCTTTGTTTTGATTATCAACCATCAAACCGCCAATTACTGTTTTCGTATGACTCCAAATTAAGAAGAGCGTTCCACACAAGACCCAGTTTTATAATTTTGCAAGCGGAAGCATCGAAAACAAACTGGATTAATGGTATCTGTGGATTTTTTTTATCAGTTGAAAACAATCACCATTAACTGTGAAACACATGCGTCAAGTTCTCACCGAAAGCTGATGAACCTTTTAAACAAATTAGTTATTGTTTATTTTCGATTAACCCCCTGAGAATTCAATTAACGTTCATAATTTGGATCATTTTTCTTTTCGCTAATCATCTTTGCGTCAAACGCAGTCGTTGTAATATTCAAATCCTATTTCTATAAGAAAATCATTTATTTTTCAAAGCACAATTTAATATTGTTTCAAATAGTCGAAATATCTTTTGACAATGTCTATGACATATCTTACTCCTAAAAAGCTGTTTAGGGGCGTGAAATTAAACTTGTGAAAACTACTTCATCCCCCACACCCCACAGAGAGAGAGAGGTAGAGAGAGAGAGAGAGAGAGAGAGAGAGAGAGAGAGAGAGAGAGAGAGAGAGAGAGAGAGAGAGAGAGAGAGAGAGAGAGAGAGAGAGAGAGAGAGAGAGAGAGAGAGAGAGAGAGAGAGAGAGAGAGAGAGAGAGAGAGAGAGAGAGAGAGAGAGAGAGAGAGAGAGAGAGAGGAATAGTCAATGAAGATCATTATAGTATGCGCATGAACTTCCTTGTCTTTTTATATTTTTGTAATCTTATTCTTTTTCTTCTTTAAATAGATACGTTACTTATAAATTGGATCTCTTCCCATTCATTCACCTGTAAAGGTTCTCTCTTTAAAACTATAAACTGCAGAAAATATATAGCTTATAATCAATAATAAGGTATACCCAAGACACTTATATTCCTGGAAATACCATACATGTGGAAGAAAGTCAGGTTTTTGCCAGACATCTGAGTGATTATCTGTTGGTATGCAATGAGGATGGCCATTACGAGGCTTTAATCCACCCTGTAACGATAGCTGCTGTAATTTATTACCAGGATCAAGCGTATTTCTGATATTAACAGTTGAATTCGACCCCTACCGAGTATTAATGGCAGTTATAACAACTTCATTGTTACTCTAATTAGCTATCAACCACAACATGCTAAGACTTAGATTTCGTTCTACACGTAATTACACGTGCTCCCGGACTAATGTACCAACGACGTAATAAGGCAAGCATTTCAATAAAGCATAGGGCTGTTTCTAGATACCATCAAATAAAGATATACACTTTACATACAGATACATTTTTTTGGTAGAACACGGATTAATTCAGTTGCAATAGACGAAACTTTCAATGAATTCCACGACTGTTCCCTGTCTCAGCGGTCAGTATTCGCTAGACTTCTGCTTTCTAAACATCTACTTATAACCCATTTTTCATTGAAAATGACTGTAATTTATACAAAAAGGATGGTGGAAGGTGATTTTGTAAAGATTGATATTGGTGCTATTAGTATCGTGTAATGATCCTCTTTGATGCAAAGTACCCCTCCCTGCGGGCTCTTCTCAACGTCTGATCATGCGCAATAGATGCCAGAGTAAAAAACCATTGGTAAAAATGTAGGTCTTCTTAAGCACCATCACATTCAAAGAAAACACGGATAAAATATTTACATTAATCAAAATATTTATATTTGGATGAATACAAAGCTCCACAATAGTGCGAATTCAATTTGTACAGCTTTCAACAAAAACATATGGGATGGTCAATATCATGAATAAGTATTATTTTCAAATGACACTAGACATGATATGCATAATTCATATTTTTAAAAAACCCTCCTCGAATAAAAACAAGGCGTGACGTTTGTTAACACGCAATGTAATACGATTCCTTTTTTCTAACCATAACTATATCCCCGGCTCGTTGCCTACACCGAATATGTGTGATTATTTATTCATTATATTTACAGACAATGAATATTAATCATGGATTTTGTTCACATGAAAATTCAATTCTCATGGGTCGGTTAATTAGCTAATTTCAGGTGAACATTTCTGGGGATCGATTTACCGTCCGTGAATTTGTTTCCTGTAGGTAAATGCACCTGTAGTTATGCAATGTAAACTAGCTCTGCTCTGATAATTAAGTAATACTTCCCCCCAGCGTACGTGAAATGATCAATACGCGTCAATTATGTTGTTCAGAAATCAATTTCTAACAGGTTTGCTTCATCTTTTAAAACTCCTTTAAAAGGTTTCTGTCAATCAAGAAAATCAGCATGATATTCTAAGTATTGTCATATTTCAAGAAAGATTTTCGTCTTCTTTCCGTTGACGTTAAAACGGAATAGTATGTCGCGTAGAAAAGGTACCAGCCAAATTTACATTTAAAACAGTTACACGGGCCTCCTCTGCACTTTACAGCAATCTTGCGCGCGGGACGTACGTGTCCTGCTGCTGACGAAAACCTGCTCTCTGTAATTCGAACACGTCACACCACGTGCTCATCCATTTTGTATAGGAAGTGCTTTGACAAATAGACCAGTATTACTGAGAGTTTACAACATTCAATAGATTTTTCTGTATTGACACAATATATCTAGTTTGTTGATACTAAGTCCGTGGAAAATAGTTTCGTTCAAGTCTGTACAAACGCGCTTATTATCTTTTAATTAATTTAATTGATTGCACGATTTAGATTGGACTGGTAAATTCCTCAGAGAATTTCCTTTTCAGAGGACAGGATACGTGCACAGAATAGCAAGGCAGATCGGGAGAAATTAATATATTCAAACTGTATTAATGGTTTTTTGAGTAACTACAAAAGAGTAAGCACTGACCGGGTTAAAAAAGGGTCTTCGGGCCAAAGCTCCCGTTACGTAACATCTAAATTATGAAAAAAACGGGATGCTTTCAATAGAATTACCCGGGAGATATGTGAATAGCTATAATGCACGTACAAATATTGTTCAATATATCCTTGAAAGTTGATATAATACTTACAAATCCTGCACTATGTAATATCATCCCCTTCCGTTCCATACACGTGCACATGAGGACGCTTTAACAATAACGATTCCTAGCAATTTGATTACTTTGTTACTCATATTTTTGACAGGTAACACTGGAGTCAATATCCATTAACAGCATCCGTGTCAACAAACAAACTTTGTTTGATAAAATATATTGATCTCTTCAAAAAATTAAATAGTTCGACAAGATGCACATGCACTGCACATAGTGGTTGCTTTGGAGTGTACCAAGTCGGGCACTGTACACACCTTGTCCGCATGCGTGAAGTGTTTTTACTGAACCGTGTAATATACATACTGACCAATATTTTATATTACATTCATATAAATGCATTATTTGATGCTTTGACTTATTGAGCCGCGTTTCAACGTCCTATAATGTATTGTGCTTTATCACGGCGCAAAATATGTAATTGATCTTTCTGTTCTCTCTACGTCTTAAATAAGGAAAATATGAAGGCAATTTTTGATATTTGATAATTAGTGATGGTAGTTAAATTACATAATATCTTCACGCAGCTAGGAAATTCACCGTGCTTTGAGCCTCGGCTACAAACGATTTAGAGCGTTTGATCGCGCGGCGAAGGGCATGAATTTCATTGAAATTTCTGTGTTATGAAGTACGATGCTGTGAATGAAAAAAATATCATACAGGTTGTAGGATAGCGTTTTGCTGGAAAATATTATCTTCATTTATTTGATAGCTGATCTTCCGTGTATCAATAACCTTACCTCAGTCTAGATAAATTACGTCCTAATTACACGCCTCATAGATATTATCAGAGATGGCAATCGGTTGAAAAATATTATATTTTTATAATAGTGTACTATAATAGTATATCAATGGCATATACTGATGCACTTTTGAACAAATGAGTATTATTTAACTGAGAGAATAATTCATAAATATGTATCAATTCATGTTTACGATTTTCCGAGTTATTTGCAATAATTTGGGTTATTACCAAAATTTATTTTACAGCTTGGACTGACCTGCATGGAAAAGATAATGCTTATTAATTATGTTTTAAAACACTCGATATTTATTTCAAGAACACCTTTAACTTCTCATGTTTACTCAAAAGTTAATGGTGTGCCAGTAAAATGAAAACATATTGACGCCAGATGAAAGACCTATGTAAATATGTTGTATTCGCTACCTGATTTCATACAAACAAAATCACACGCGCTTTCCATCAATCAAAACTTTTGGGCACTTGAACCTCGTGATTATTTTAACAGAGAACAGTTGCTATTTCGTTCATTAATAAAATGTAAAAAACAGAATCTTACCTTCTATACATGGAAACCTCGGTGTCAGTATCCGTTTGATGTCCTTTGACAGAGTATGTCCCGTTTTCTAAAATTAGAAGATGATGAGCAAAATCTGATTGCAAGGGATAGACACGACAGGGCCTTAAATTACTAACCACAGTGTGGTGAAAGTGAAGCACATGGTGCAAAATTAATCCACGACACAGTGCGAAATCAACCCGTGCTGCCCCCTAAACGATGACTGGCATCCACGAAGCACGAGATCGTCCAACATCACTGCTAATTTGTAGCCCGTGTTAAGCTTTGCAGATCATATGGTATTAATCCACTCTTCCTTCAGTAATTGTCCCTTCTTTCTTAAAGAATTCAGCTTTTCTTATTGATTTTACTCTAAACTGTTCTTTAGCATAAAATCCTTCAACTATGCACCATTTTTCTATTGAACTATCGTCATTTGAAATTACTACACATGGGTGGCTCTATGCTTCTAATTCACCATATGTTCGACTTTCACATGTATCGCGATTGATCATGATTGGTCGAGATGCGGTGTTTACAAGGAACCGGAACTGATCAGGCGATACATATTTCTAAACACTGTACTGAGGTTGATTTTCTGTGCTACAGTCCGTTGTTATATATAAGTAAACGTGACATATGTATCACTACTATGTAGCATTCGCTAGCGTTCCTTCCTTAAAAACTCCAGATGCGCGCGCGGACATAACGAAATATTGATCTCTTTTCTCGCACATGTCGTTGTAAAATGACAATGGCGGGCAATCTCCAATATTCCTATTGAAAAATCTATACTCAATGGTGAAAACTAATTTAGGACAATTTAATGATATCAACTAGGATATAAAATTCCACACTTAACACTTCACAGGGGCATGGCTGAAGATATCTGTGTGCTAAACCTCGTTCTTACTTTGCTGAAATTGGATTTGTTGATGTAATTATCTGCGATATTTCCCAGGGATTATGATCAGCCTGCGAAAAAAAGAAATACTCCAATTCCTGTGTGTAAATTGTCGGTGGTGTCCTTTCTTCGCGTTTTCTAAGAGATCAAAAATGAAGTGCATATAGTACATAGAACTGACAGTCTTATCATAGTGGAGTAACCTTCTGTATTGATGAGTTTACACATCCCGTTCCCAAACAAAACGGTCGTGTAGAACTGTGGTTTTGATTGATGAGGTATATTTTACTTCATTTTGGGATTCATGTTAATAAGACAGACAATTCATGTCGCGGATGATAATGTATACCTATATTCTATTATTCAATTTTCAAATTTGGTGGATATTATACATCACACTTCATTACAGCCAATCATAATCATATCTCCCCCAAAATCAACCTATCATTGCGTAATTCCTTAAAGT